>CM042230.1:1753608-1761108 GCA_023566465.1 Cottus gobio | reverse complement strand
TGCGGGGCGGTAAATCAAGCGCACCTCGAGGTGCCAGCAGCACCTCTGCATCCAAGAGCGCTCCGAGGAAAACTGGGTTCGGTTGTCCGGGGAACGCCAGGCGGGTGTTTGTCACATTTGCAAAATACGTTTTTTTTTTTTTTTTTAATACCCAACTCGTACGCCGAATAATTTCTTGGTGAAATAAGGAGAAAATAAGGAGAGCAGACAAAAGACAGATGCATCATGGGAATTGAAGTTTAAGAGCTGAGGGAAATTCTTTAGGGGAATCAAAAGACAGAGAACAAATTTAATAAATGGTAATGTGGTGAGAGAGAGAGAGAAAGAGAGAGAGTAAGAGAGCGAAAGAGTGAGAGAGAGAGAGAGAGAGAGAGAGAGAGGGGAGACGTGGGTAATGCAGTTTGTAAAGTGCTGGGTGGAGCTCTACGAGCAGATTAAGACCCGCCCATCAATCTGGTCACATGACAGACGGCAACGAGCACCCTGAGAGTACTGGATGGAGATCATGCCAGCTGGACTGGGTCGGAGAAAACCAGTGCACAGAGGAGGAAGAGGAGGAGGAGGAAGAGGAGACGTAACGGGAGGAGCATATTCAATACAAACACGATCATGAACAACGAGGCCGAGACAAACTTCATCGCTCCTTTCAACCCACTTCCCCTCCTTGTGTTCTGACCTTTCACAATAAAAGCCCGACAGAGGGAACTCGTGCATGTTTCCGTGGTGTAAGAGCTAAGTGCAGCAGAATGATCTGCAAACACAAAATAGGATGCATGAAGATTAAAAACTATAAAGAAAGAAGGAAAAGTAAAGACACCAGGGAGGTCCAGTGTTAATCTATGACGCAGTTTTATGAACAATACGTGTTTCATTAAAACAACATAAACTTCCTCACATATTTGCTTCAGTTGTGAAACTGTAAAAACATCATTTTGCTTCCGTACAGCCAGAATCAAATGAATGTGAATGTGCAGCTGGATCCAAAGAGCAACATCTGTAAACTAATAATAAACGACAAACATCTTTCCCCCTCGTCACAATCAAAGCTTTTCAGTATCTGTGGTTTTTAAATGTCGCAGAATTTGGTTTTAACACATCGAAGTCAGGTTCCGCATAAATGCGGGAATGTGGTGTTTACGTTTTGTTTAAATTCATATCTTCGCGATAAAACGTCACAGAAATAAGGTTCAAATTCTACCGTAATCAGTAGACTTTCTACTTCCTCGTCCTGTTCTCGCGTCATCGTACGAGATTCACACAGCGAGATCTGAGCATTTAAACATGGACGTGTCGTATGACGCGTGCAAAGCTTCAGGTGAGTCAGAGTGAACCTGCCGAGCAGAGTTTACCTCGAGCGAAGCAACTTTTAGCCAAAGCAGAGACGAGCACAGCGGAGGAGCCGGAAGCAATGATTTGATTCCTGAGAAGAAGAGGACTACGCCAATAAAAGGGATGCATTTGAAGATGGGTAAGTGTATTTACTAAACTTTGTTTTAGTACATATTTACGTTAGCTCATGCCGTGAGCATAGTGCTGGATGTCCGTGAGACTGCACGGTGTGTAATCAACTATCTTTACTATCACCGTCAACTTTCTTTCAGTGAACTCAGTACCGACTAGTAGTGCGGGGTCTCCGTTACGTGTTTGTAGCGATTGTTACGTCTTACAAACACGTAGCGTTGGTTTGTTTACGTTAGCACATGTAGCTCATGCCGTTAGCATAGTCCGTGCTGGATCTCCGTTACATGTTTGTAAAACGGCACGGTGCGTAATTGTAACTTTCTTTCAGTGAACTTAGTACTGACTAGTAGTCATTTATTTTACAGAGAGGATTCTCACTGCCAGGGCCCAGTGGACAACATGCAGCTTCGCTGCAGCAGCCTTCCAGTCACCGCCACCGGCCACAACGCCAGCCGCCCCATCATATCTATCCACCATATAATACAAATTTGATTTGAAAACAAAGTTGTAATGCTCTTTTTTCATTTGCACACACCCCATGAAGCTTGATCTGCAGTATGAAGCCATTTCTCAGTCCCATTCTTATCATTTTGGTGACAGGTGTACCAGACATCATTTCTACAAAAAAAACGATAATATATAATTGCTTTTTTACATTTATTTACATGTATCTACCATTGTAGTCATATATTCCACTGCTTTTGTGACCCTAAGACCTTTGGTAAACTAATTTCAAGCACCAAAACAGTTTGACCAGATGAGTAAAGTTATGTTTTCTCAAGATACATGAAGAATTTCAAAAATCGAGATTACATTTTTCAGCTTTATGGCCATATTATGTCTTTACACGTTTGCCTTAGGACAATGGTGCCTCATTATATAGAGAGCTGAGATTGTTCTGCAATTTTTGATATACAACACACGAGTATGTATCATATGAAAGTGCCTTAAAAAGATGAATTTAAAGAAAATAGGGAAAAATCGAGGAAATTACCTCATGACTCCCAAGCGTTAAAGCAAAGCAATTAAACGCACATCTCTCTCTCTCACTCACACACACACACACACACACACACACACACACACACACACACACACACACACACACACACACACACACACACACACACACACACACAGATTTGTCCAAACACCCAAAAAGCAGCTTTTTGTGCGACAGACTTGACAAATCCTCCTGAAACACGTTCATGTGACTCACTGACTCGGGTGAAGACACGGACGTCATCGGGGTGTGTGTGTGTGTGTGTGTGTGTGTGTGTGTGTGTGTGTGTGTGTGTGTGGACACAATTAGCATCTCTGGTAGGGGCGCTAACTGTCCTGCAGAGAGGAAGAGGAGGATGAAGGGAGGGAGGTCTGACCTTGTCCTCAACAGAGTGAAGCTCCGCCTCCAGGGTTTTAAATGTAAATGAGGCTCCACCCAGTCTTCACTGCAGAGGAAACCTGGTTTCCATCGTTATTAAACATAACATGAAGGAATGAATTTGTTGCGTAAGTATTTATGATTTATGATGTTGATACCTGACGCTTCCTTTGCATCAGGACCAAAACAAACTGTCGTCTCCTCCACATTATTATTATTATTATGACAACATGGTTTGACCTCGCCGTCTAGATCTTTATGATCTGGCAACGCTGTAATGGAGGAAAGACGGTTTTGGTTGAACTAAGTTGACGCTGAAGGTTAGACAAACATTCAGCTCACAAGCTTTTGTTCTTTTTTCAGGTTTTGTGCTTTTTTTGAGTCCCCGAAATTCCCGTTAAACGAACCAACCCGGGGAGAAGACAACAAAGCGTCTCTTGTCGTTCGTTTTGAGGGTCGAGGAGCAAAAAAAACGTTGAGTCACTCGTGTTCATCACTTCAGAAGCAAAAAAACATCCGTCTCCACTGATGACGATGGAGGGATGAAGATCTTTAAATAGAGGCTGAGGGAAAGGGGGATGACTCAGCCACAAGCCGTTAGGAACGGCTGGAGGGAGTCGGCGTAACTGAGAGCTTTTCCTGTTCCACACACACACACACACACACACACACACACACACACACACACACACACACACACACACACACACACACACACACACACACACACACACACACACACACACACACACACATTATATCACAGCCAAGATGGGACCTGTGACGTCAAACTCTGAATCATAGAAAGTTTTACTTGTTGTCAGTTTGACCAGAATGAAGATTAATAATGTTGCTAAGGAAACGTAAACCTCGGAAAACACGACAATAAAACAATAAAAACACTTCACGCTGAAACACAACGCTGGAATTCAAGCTGATGAAACTTTTGTTAACTTTTGTTTAACCAGGTGGGCGTCCAGAAGCGTCTCAAAGCTGCATTTTCTCTCCTGACCACCAGGAGGTGACTCCTCTGGTTGTATAGAAGTCTATGCTTCATGTGTTACAGCTGCATTCTCTCTCCTGACCACCAGGGGACAACTCCTCTGGTTGTATAGAAGTCTATGCTTCATGTGTTAAAGCTGCATTCTCTCTACTGACCACCAGGGGGCGACTCCTCTGGTTGTATAGAAGTCTATGCTTCATGTGTTAAAGCTGCATTCTCTCTCCTGACCACCAGGGGGCGACTCCTCTGGTTGTATAGAAGTCTATGCTTCATGTGTTAAAGCTGCATTCTCTCTACTGACCACCAGGGGGCGACTCCTCTGGTTGTATAGAAGCATATGCTTCATGTGTTAAAGCTGCATTCTCTCTCCTGACCACCAGGGGGAGACTCCTCTGGTTGTATAGAAGTCTATGCTTCATGTGTTAAAGCTGCATTCTCTCTAATGGTCACCAGGTGGTGACTCCTCTGGTTGTATAGAAGTCTATGCTTCATGTGTTAAAGCTGCATTCTCTCTACTGACCACCAGGGGGCGACTCCTCTGGTTGTATAGAAGCATATGCTTCATGTGTTAAAGCTGCATTCTCTCTCCTGACCACCAGGGGGAGACTACTCTGGTTGTATAGAAGTCTATGCTTCATCTGTTAAAGCTGCATTCTCTCTCCTGACCACCAGGGGGAGACTCCTCTGGTTGTATAGAAGTCTATGCTTCATGTGTTAAAGCTGCATTCTCTCTCCTGACCACCAGGGGGCGACTCCTCTGGTTGTATAGAAGCATATGCTTCATGTGTTAAAGCTGCATTCTCTCTCCTGACCACCAGGGGGTGACCATACAGAGGCGTATACAGCGTCTCTTCGTGACTCCTCAGTCCACATACGGTCACTTCCTGTCCCTGTTGTGAACCAGGACCAGGACCAGGTCCACTTCTTATTTACAGCCTGATGCAGCAGAGCAACGCTCTATGTTTTGGATCTACGACATTAGAAACCTTCAGGTGTCCACAAACGCACAAATACTGAGCTTGATTGCATCAGAGCCAGAGGCAGTAGAGCAGAGCCTCCATGACCATATAGAGTAAGAGAGAGAGAGAGAGAGAGAGGGATAGAGAGAGAGGAATGACAGAAATATGAAGAAAAGTGAGAAGAATAAGGAAAGAAAAGGAGTCAGAGGTGAAGAGAGAAAGACATTAATACAAAATATAAAGAGAGAGATGAGTGTTGATCATACAACACCTAAAAAGGAAACAGTTTATTTTATTGTTTCCACACTAGAGAGAGAGAGAGAGAGGAGGAAAAGGTTTCTGTCATGTGACTAAACAAAAGTCCATACCGTCTGTCTGTCTGTCTGTCTGTCTGTCTGTCTGTCTGTCTGTCTGTCTGTCTGTCTGTCTGTCTGTCTGTCTGTCTGTCTGTCTGTCTGTCTGTCTGTCTGTCTGTCTGTCTGTCTGTCTGTCTGTCTGTCTGTCTGTCTGTCTGTCTGTCTGTCTGTCTGTCTGTCTGTCTGTCTGTCTGTCTGTCTGTCACACACACACACACACACACACACACACACACACACACACACACACACACACACACACACACACACACACACACACACACACACACACACACACACACACACACACACACACACACACACAGGTGTTTGCAGTGACAACATGCTGAGTCAGGGTAACGTCCACCTCAGTTCTAATGGTTTCCAGTGAAACCATTAGAGGCTCCGGGAGGAAAGTCCTCGTCCCAGTTCATGATCCAACAGAGGAAGTTAATGTATCCTCATTAGACCTCAGACACAGTACTACTACATCAGTATAATATATATATATATATATATATATATATATATATATATGATATGATGATTTTACTACTACCAATACTATTACATTTTTTACTAGGTTTTATGTAGGTTAGATGTACCATGTGACCACCTGGAGCTGACGATGAAGTATTACACACCTCCACTACTACTACTACTACTACTACTACTACTACTACTACTACTACTACTACTCCGACCGTACCGGCACTCGAGATATTCTCAAAACCAACAAAGTGAAGACAAAGAAAAATTAAGCATTTCTCCAATTAGCCTAATTAGAAGATCGAGATAAACAGATTTCTCTCTCACACACACACACACACACACACACACACACACACACACACACACACACACACACACACACACACACACACACACACACACACACACACACACACACACACACACACACACACACACACACACACACACGAAAACGTACTCACCGAGCATCACCCCAGAAGAATAAACCTGAGGAGCTTCATGCTGCTCAGACTGCGTCCTCGTCTGCGGTTCTCAGTGTGTGAAAACACTGGTTGATTGTTCACACACACACAATCACACACACACACACACACACTCTCTCTCTCTCTCTATTAGCACACACACACAAAGACGAGCAGCTTATTAGTTTCAAAGAGGGAGCAGATCAACCTCCTCTGAGCAGACAAAAGGGCTGAAGGTGTCTGCTGACATTTAGCTACTGATGCTGCCTTTGTTGATGAGACACACACACACACACACACACACACACACACACACACACACACACACACACACACACACACACACACACACACACACACACACACACACACACACAGCAGCACAGGATTGGTTGGCAATTATTTCCATATTTACTTTCCTCTTCTAGTCTGGAAGGAACTACTTGTCCCCCCCCAGTCCTGTGTGTGTGTGTGTGTGTGTGTGTGTGTGTGTGTGTGTGTGTGTGTGTGTGTGTGTGTGTGTGTGTGTGTGTGTGTGTGACTACAAACACCCCCCCTCCCCCTAGTTGGTACCTTCCTGCCCAAACACGCTTCCCGACGACATCAGCAAAACAAACAAATTGGTTTGTTTGTGGCCGACTTCACAGTGAGGTGAGAGAGAGGAGACACACACACACACACACACACACACACACACACACACACACACACACACACACACGCCCCTTTGGGATGTGTAACTCCCTCCCCCATCTCTAGTGGTTACCAAGACAATAACTGCCAACAAAAAGGAGGGGGGGTCCTAAAGTGTGGATGAAATTAATATTGTCAAACATATTTATTGACCGTCTCCCTTCTAGCACCTCTATCTCGCTTCTATCTCTCTTCTAGTCATTACATTTCATTTAGCTGACTCTTTTATCCAAAGCGACTTACATTCTATACATCGACACAGCACCGATGAACAAAGAGGTTAAGAGTCTTGCTCAAGGACACATTGACATGGACTAGTGGAGCCGGGATCCAACCACCTCTCTTCTATCTCGCTTCTAGTCCCTTCTATCTCGCTTCTAGTCCCTTCTATCTCGCTTCTAGTCCCTTCAATCTCGCTTCTAGTCCCTTCTATCTCACTTCTAGTCCCTTCTATCTCGCTTCTAGTCCCTTCTATCTCGCTTCTAGTCCCTTCTATCTCACTTCTAGTCCCTTCTATCTCACTTCTAGTCCCTTCTATCTCGCTTCTAGTCCCTTCTATCTCACTTCTAGTTCCTTCTATCTCACTTCTAGTCCCTTCTATCTCGCTTCTAGTCCCTTCTATCTCACTTCTAGTCCCTTCTATCTCGCTTCTAGTTCCTTCTATCTCACTTCTAGTCACTTCTATCTCGCT
>CM042230.1:1741108-1748608 GCA_023566465.1 Cottus gobio | reverse complement strand
CTGAGGCGTTAAAAGAGCTAAAACTACCTGATGCGACCACAGGAAGTGGGAAACAGCTGCTCTGGAGGGCTGGAGGCCGGCCGGCCAGCCAGTCAGCTGACGGTCAAACAGACTAAAGAAACACCTCAAAGCTTCTCAGTGCCTCCTGGAACATGTGCTGGAATATGTTTATATCTCCTGGAATATGTCCTGGAATATGTCCTGGAATATGTGCTGGAATATGTCCTAGAATATGTCCTAGAATATGTTTATATGTCCTGGAATATGTTTATATGTCCTGGAATATGTTTATATGTCCTGGAATATGTTTATATGTCCTGGAATATGTGCTGGAATATGTTTATATGTCCTGGAATATGTGCTGGAATATGTTTATATGTCCTGGAATATGTTTATATGTCCTGGAATGTGTTTATATGTCCTGGAATGTGTTTATATGTCCTGGAATGTGTTTATATGTCCTGGAATGTGTTTATATGTCCTGGAATGTGTTTATATGTCCTGGAATGTGTTTATATGTCCTGGAATATGTTTATATGTCCTGGAATGTGTTTATATGTCCTGGAATGTGTTTATATGTCCTGGAATGTGTTTATATGTCCTGGAATATGTTTATATGTCCTGGAATATGTTTATATGTCCTGGAATATGTTTATATGTCCTGGAATATGTTTATATGTCCTGGAATATGTCCTGGAATATGTGCTGAAATATGTTTATATGTCCTGGAATATGTTTATATGTCCTGGAATATGTTTATATGTCCTAAAATATGTTTATATGTCCTTAATATGTCCTGGAATATGTTCTGAAAAGTGTATATATGTCCTGGAATATGTTTATATGTCCTGGAATATGTTTATATGTCCTGGAATATGTGAAATAAAACATCTGGAGACAACGAGCCTGTAATTGATTGATTGACAGCTAAATCTGACACTGTGGGGAGCATATTTCAACTAAATCTGTGTGTGTGTGTGTGTGTATTTCTACACGTGTTTTTTGTCCTTCGTTAATTCTGCAAACAAAACACCGACTGCATCTGTGCCGGACACATGTGTGTATTTTACATGGCTAATCCCGCAAGCACACACACGCACACAATCCCTGTTTGACCTGCTAACAGAGCAGCGGACAGACAGACAGACAGACAGACAGACAGGCACGCAGGCAGACAGGCAGGCAGGCAGGCAGGCAGGCAGACAGACAGACAGACAGGCAGGCAGGCAGGCAGGCAGGCAGGCAGGCAGGCAGGCAGGCAGGCAGGCAGGCAGGCAGGCAGGCAGGCAGGCAGGCAGGCAGGCAGGCAGGCAGACAGACAGACAGACAGACAGACAGACAGACAGACAGACAGACAGACAGACAGACAGACAGACAGACAGACACCTCGGTGCTCATTTACATTTAGATGAGTCCATTAAGATCCATAAACCACCTCTACTCTCCGGATTCGTCTCAGTTTGGAAAAAAAATAAAAAGTACAGCAACATGATTTGTGGATTTGGTGGTGTGAAGGGAGATGCCCACTTTCTGCCCTCCTCCTCCTCCTCCTCCTCCTCCTCCTCCTCCTCCTCCTCCTCCTCCTCCTCCTCCTCCTCCTCCTAGGCGTCTATGTGAGTGACCAAAATGAATCCATCCCTGAGCGTTTGTGGAGAGATAACTGATGCTGACATTTATCGATGTGGAGAACTTTGGTTTCAGGATAATTATGATTAATGACGCTTCTTTTTACACATAAATATTGAGACATAAACTCATGTTTACAATGTTTACTGAGGGAAGTAGAGTAATTTATATAGACTTCTATACATTGCATTACATTACATTTTCCTGACGGTTTTTATCCAAAGCGACTTACATGATATACAGTAGACACAGCAACGGTGAGCAAAAGTGTCTTGCTCAAGGACACATCGACATGGACTGGCTGAGCCGGGGTTTGAACCACCGACCCTCTGATTGAAAGACTGACTTGCTAACCACTGAGCCCCCTGGTGGTCAGGAGAGAGAATGCAGCTTTAACACATGAAGCATAGACTTCTATACAACCAGAGGAGTCGCCCCCTGGTGGTCAGGAGAGAGAATGCAGCTTTAACACATGAAGCATAGACTTCTATACAACCAGAGGAGTCACCCCCTGGTGGTCAGGAGAGAGAATGCAGCTTTAACACATGAAGCATAGACTTCTATACAACCAGAGGAGTCGCCCCCTGGTGGTCAGGAGAGAGAATGCAGCTTTAACACATGAAGCATAGACTTCTATACAACCAGAGGAGTCGCCCCCTGGTGGTCAGGAGAGAGAATGCAGCTTTAACACATGAAGCATAGACTTCTATACAACCAGAGGAGTCGCCCCCTGGTGGCCAGTAGAGAGAATGCAGCTTTAACACATGAAGCATAGACTTCTATACAACCAGAGGAGTCGCCCCCTGGTGGTCAGGAGAGAGAATGCAGCTTTAACACATGAAACATAGACTTCTATACAACCAGACTACTACTACTACGACTACTACTATTACTACTACTACAAAGAGTGTAGTAAAGTCAATATGTGCTTTGGGAAGATACTGAACCCCAAAGTGTGTGTTCAGCTGTAAATTCTCTCTTTTTTTAACCCTTTCCGTCCCTGAGACACTTAAAACACAATATTGTTATAAATCATCATCATCATCATTTCTGCTACAAACGGCAGCCCAGCATCCGTCCTCTGTGCAGGATTTCCTCTTAACACCGTGTGTGTGTGTGTGTGTGTGTGTGTGTGTGTGTGTGTGTGTGTGTGTGTGTGTGTGTGTGTGTGTGTGTGTGTGTGTGTGTGTGTGTGTGTGTGTGTGTGTGTGTGTGGTGCGCAATGAAGCAGAAGACGAGGAAGACGGGCAGCTCGGATTTCATTACATTCTCTACATGAGTAAAATGCCTCGGAGGCTCCTCTCCCCCTCTCCACCTCCCCCCTCTCAGAGAGAGAGAGAGAGAGAGAGAGAGAGAGAGAGAGAGAGAGAGAGAGAGAGAGAGAGAGAGAGAGGGAGAAATAAAAACAGAGTCTGTCAAGATTTCTGTTTTTATTTCTTTTTTCTAAAATGGATTTATCCCATAAGGTCGCTCAGTAGGGAGGGGGGCACTGCTGCACCGAGAGATGGAGAGAATTGTGAGGAAAAGAAGAAGAGGAGAGGAGGAAGAGAGGGAGGCTCTGTTACACGTTTGTCAGATATTATTTACAGTATTTGTATTAGAGATAAACCGCTGCTTCGTAGTTGAGGCTCCAGTTACAACACTAATGAATTCACTGGAGAGGGAGGTGATGCAGCAAAACAGGCACTACACACACACACACACACACACACACACACACACACACACACACACACACACACACACACACACACACACACACACACACACACACACACACACACACACACACACACACACACACACACACACACACACACACACACACACACACACACCGTGACTTCACCACCTTAACAACTCATTTCAGAGAGAGAGAGAGAGAGAGAGAGAGCAACATGTTCCTCGTCCACTCTGATGAGTTGCAGACTGTTTCCATCAAAACAAGCTCAACAGGTGGGAAAGACCCAGATCCAGCAGAGACCAGTCCACCGTGGACAGACCCAGATCCAGCAGAGACCAGTCCACCGTGGACAGATCCAGATCCCGCGGGAGGGAAAGGAGGCAACGGGAGAACCAGAACCAGGACCGAGCAGGGGCAGACTGTCTCAAAACTCGACTTTTTACTTTAAAACTGAGGTGTGTGTGTGTGTGTGTGTGTGTGTGTGTCAGATGTGTGAAAACAGGATGTTGAAAAAAGGCAGAAGGGCACTGAGGAGCCGACCCAGTCAGGACGCAGATATCCTGCTGACACACACTTTCTCTCACACACACACACACACACACACACCAGTTTTAAAAAGTCGAACGACTTTAACAGTAGCCTACAATTCCCACAATCCCACAGGGGGACAGATGACTTAAAGTGACAGAGCAGCCTCTCATTTAACTGCTGAAAACTGTATTTTGACATCCTGCGGTTCAGACTAACTACAGGCCTCCAATTGAGATCGAGCAGCGCCTGTTTTAGATTCAGCTGAACGTTTCTCACACACACACACACACACACACACACACACACACACACACACACACACACACACACACACAAGAGAGCTCTGTTGCTCTCTTATCAGATTCGTGCTGCTCTGGTTTCACGTTTCCATTTGATCAAAGTCTTTGGCCTTAAAGGGGAAGTAGCAGCAAACCTCACGACGACGACGCGAGGCATGACAAGTGTTGTACAAAAACACGAGGGCGAGTTCTCCTACATGAGGCTGAACCACAAACGCTCAGCTCTTCCTCTGCAGCTCCACCGTGACGAAGAGGAGGGCGAGTCTTTCCCCGTTGGTGCTGCGCGTGAAACCAGAAATAATTTTATTTGTAACTTTCTTACTGTAGTAACACAATGTCCGTTGGTTACGTTAATCCAAATCATGTATCAATGTCTCACCATCTTCTCCCAAACATAACCAAGTATTTTACATTCTGTTCTTAAACCTAACTCAGTATTATACGATCTTTTCCTAAACATAAGTCAGAATTTAACGAACTTTTCCTAAACATAACTAAGTATTTTACGATCTTTTCTTAAAGTTAACTAAGTGTTTTACAATCTTTTCCTGAAGATAAAGTATTTCACCTTCTTTTCTTAAACTAATCAAGTTTTTACGATCTTTTTTCTGAACGTAACTAAGTATTTTACAATCTTTTCTTGAACCTAACTCAGTATTTTACGATCTTTTCTTACAGTATTTTATGATCTTTTACAGTTATATGCACTTATAGTATCACAATATTGATACAATAATATATTTGCCTGATGTCATGATCAGATTAGTGCAGAAAAAAGGAAAGTATACCAGATTACGTAAATAATACGAAGTCTTGTGGCCTTTCAGGTGTTCGTCAGGTGAAAACGGTTTTGTTTGTTTTGTTTTGCACTTGAAGCCCTTTGTTCTGTTTTAATTGAGTAAATGTATCCGTGTCACTTGTAGTTTGACTCACTCAGCTTCTGTGTTGTGATCTCAGATCATTTCCCCCAGAGGACAATTATGTTTCGGAATCAGATTGCTCTGAATTCGATCCGAAAGTCTTCTCCACCGTCTCTCTGGAAACCATTTAATGCTCCAGGCTGGAGGCACCGAGACGACTGCTGTACTCGGTTCTTGAAAAGCAGGATGTTTGGCACCATGACGGCGCTCCCTGCCCTCTCCGCATATCTGAAACTGGACCCCGAGGGTTTCAACCCCCCTCCTCCCCCCGGTGTTCAGCTCCGTCAGCAGCTTAAGTCCCGGGTTCATCACAGGTCTCGAGGGGAGGGAAGTGATCCGTGTTAAAGGAACACCGGGACAAGAGGAACTGTTACAGGAACACCGGGACTAAAGGAGCTCTTAAAGGAACACCGGGACTAGAGGAGCTGTTAAAGGAACACCGGGACTAAAGGAGCTCTTAAAGGAACACCGGGACTAAAGGAGCTGTTAAAGGAACACCAGGACTAGAGGAGCTCTTAAAGGAACACCAGGACTAGAGGAGCTCTTAAAGGAACACCGAGACTAGAGGAGCTGTTAAAGGAACACCGGGACAAGAGGAACTGTTACAGGAACACCGGGACTAAAGGAGCTCTTAAAGGAACACCGGGACAAGAGGAACTGTTACAGGAACACCGGGACTAAAGGAGCTCTTAAAGGAACACCGGGACTAGAGGAGCTGTTAAAGGAACACCGGGACTAAAGGAGCTCTTAAAGGAACACCGGGACAAGAGGAACTGTTACAGGAACACCGGGACTAAAGGAGCTCTTAAAGGAACACCGGGACTAGAGGAGCTGTTAAAGGAACACCGGGACTAAAGGAGCTCTTAAAGGAACACCGGGACTAAAGGAGCTGTTAAAGGAACACCAGGACTAGAGGAGCTCTTAAAGGAACACCGAGACTAGAGGAGCTGTTAAAGGAACACCGGGACTAGAGGAGCTGTTAAAGGAACACCGGGACTAGAGGAGCTGTTAAAGGGACTAGATGAGCTGTTAAAGGAACACCAGGACTAGAGGAGCTGTTAAAGGGACTAGAGGAGCTGTTAAAGGGACTAGAGGAGCTGTTATAGCTGTTATTGACATCAGAACAGCAGAAAGTCTCTACATCTTCCGTCGCAAACTAAAAACATATCTTTTCCGACTATACCTTGAATAAAGGATGTAGCACTTTAGTAGCACTGAAATGGCTCTTACTGATAGCACTTTGTAGTTGAACTTTTTGTCGAAATTGTACCTCCGTGATTCTTGTTCTGATTCTTGTTGTAAACGGTAGAATGCACTTATTGTAAGTCGCTTTGGATAAAAGCGTCAGCTAAATGAAATGTAATGTAATTATAGGAACACCGGGACTAGAGGAGCTGTTAAAGGAACACCAGGACTAGAGGAGCTGTTATAGGAACACCGGGACTAGAGGAGCTCTTAAAGGAACACCGGGACTAGAGGAGCTGTTATAGGAACACCGGGACTAGAGGAGCTGTTAAAGGAACACCAGGACTAGAGGAGCTGTTATAGGAACACCGGGACTAGAGGAGCTCTTAAAGGAACACCGGGACAAGAGGAGTTGTTAAAGGGACTAGAGGAGCTGTTATAGGAACACCGGGACTAGAGGAGCTGTTATAGGAACACCGGGACTAGAGGAGCTGTTATAGGAACACCGGGACTAGAGGAGCTGTTATAGGAACACCAGGACTAGAGGAGCTCTTAAAGGAACACCGGGACTAGAGGAGCTCTTAAAGGAACACCGGGACTAGAGGAGCTGTTATAGGAACACCGGGACTAGAGGAGCTGTTATAGGAACACCGGGACTAGAGGAGCTGTTATAGGAACACCGGGACTAGAGGAGCTGTTATAGGAACACCGGGACTAGAGGAGCTCTTAAAGGAACACCGGGACTAGAGGAGCTGTTATAGGAACACCGGGACTAGAGGAGCTGTTAAAGGAACACCAGGACTAGAGGAGCTGTTATAGGAACACCGGGACTAGAGGAGCTCTTAAAGGAACACCGGGACTAGAGGAGCTGTTATAGGAACACCGGGACTAGAGGAGCTGTTAAAGGAACACCAGGACTAGAGGAGCTGTTATAGGAACACCGGGACTAGAGGAGCTCTTAAAGGAACACCGGGACAAGAGGAGTTGTTAAAGGGACTAGAGGAGCTGTTATAGGAACACCGGGACTAGAGGAGCTGTTATAGGAACACCGGGACTAGAGGAGCTGTTATAGGAACACCGGGACTAGAGGAGCTGTTATAGGAACACCAGGACTAGAGGAGCTCTTAAAGGAACACCGGGACTAGAGGAGCTCTTAAAGGAACACCGGGACTAGAGGAGCTGTTATAGGAACACCGGGACTAGAGGAGCTGTTATAGGAACACCGGGACTAGAGGAGCTGTTATAGGAACACCGG
>CM042230.1:1733608-1736108 GCA_023566465.1 Cottus gobio | reverse complement strand
CTTTGATTTTTCAGTTTTAGTTTTCCTGACAGGAAATAATTAAAATTGTTTCTCCAAAATGTTTAACTTCTTTTTTTTTTACCTTTATTTAACCAGGTCGGTCCCATTGAGATACAATGACCTCTTTTCCAAGGGAAGCCTGGCCATTACTGTAGACACAGTAACGGTGAGCAATTAGGGTTAAGTGCCTTGCTCAAGGACACAACAACCATGGAATGGCTGAGCGGGGTTTGAACCACCGATCGAAAGTCAGACCTGCTAAACACTGACCCACAGTTGCCCCCAAAATCGGATCTTTAAATCGGATAAGTGTGTTGGTGCTGCGCGCACGCGCACACACACACACACACACACACACACACACACACACACACACACACACACACACACACACACACACACACACACACACACACACACACACACACACACACACACACACACACACACACACACACACACACACACACACACACACACACACACACACACACACACACACACACACACACACACAGGAAGTGGGCGGTAAACATATGGTTTATGTATCAGGCTTATGTTAGGAGGCACGTGTTGTTGGCAACATGCAATAAATAATGCACCACAAGCATATGTTTACAATATGCAAGTGTGTGTGTGTGTGTGTGTGTGTGTGTGTGTGTGTGTGTGTGTGTGTGAGAGATTCTGGTCTGCCTCCCAACATGCGCAGCACCTGCGTGCTGATTGGCTGGAGGCGTCGTGTGGCGTGAAGAAGAAGAAGAAACTTTTAAATGAGCTAAATTTGCAAACGCCAGCGTTGGAACAGAGCCGACGCCCCCTGGTGGAGCGGGGCAGCGGTGAAGGAGAACTTTAGTTTAGTAAACAAGTGTGTTTTCACCAATAATACCTCAGAAAGCAGCAACTGAACATGTGGATTCAACCCCCCGGCCTCCTCCGCTCCACGAGGAGCCGGCCGGCTGTAATTAAGTGGAGCGTCTGGAGGCTCCGCTCGCCGCCGACCAATACTTCATTACGGCTTAAGTGAAAAAGGATCAATACACGTCTGCGAGGACTCGTCTGGCTCGCTGTCAGCCATCAATCACAGGGGGGCGGGGCTTCACAAGACCAGAGGAAGCTGAGAGCAGCGATGGCGCTTTTTGTGATGACTTTAAGGAAAGAGGAGGAACGCCGAGCGCTCGACATCGTCATGAATCTCCAAAGGAATCGACAGAGCGAAGCAACTGCAGAACTACAGATGAGAACCTGCAGGGTATATATATATAAAAATATATATACACACACATATATAACTATATATATAGGCTGCATATATATATCTACATAGCTGTCAGTCACATTATCTCCGTGTCTGCAGGATAGACACACGTTGAAACGCTGCTTAACTTAACAGAATGTTGACGGTAACATGTGATGAGCTCACGACCAATCAGAGCCCTCCAGGTTTACACATGTAACCGACGGGGAGGTCGTACACAAGCTCTTATAGAAACACACACACACGAGTCGCTGACTCAGATGTTTCAGTCTGCCAGCGTCCAGAAACCCTGCAGCTCCACCAACAGTCAGGAGGTGTGTGTGTGTGTGTGTGTGCGCGTGCGTGTGCGTGTGCGTGTGCGTGTGCGTGTGCGTGTGTTCAACAACTTAAATCCCCTTTAGTTTCAAGACTTATCAGCGTTATTTCAATCAGGAGAGACTAGTTCCGAATTAAACAAAAGGTTTATTACAATGGTAATAGTGCAACAACGGAATAGTGCAAAGTCTTTGGCGATCGGACTCTATCCTGAACCAGGATAAACAAGGGGCAGCGAAGCAGAGTTCTGACCCGGCAGAATCCCCCTGGAGTCCAGACACTGGTGGTGGTGAAGAAGAGAGTTGCTGCAACCTGATGAAGAATGAGGAGCATGACTGCCTGCTGACTGGAGGCGACTGGGGTGGAGGAGGGTCGCATCGGTTTGAGCTGAAATGACAACTGAGGACAGCAGAGCAGAAAACCCCTTTAAAGTTTGACAGCAACGATATGATTGGCTTAGAGACACAGCACCGCATCCGGTTGATTGCTTAAAAGACGACGCCCCCCAGATCAGCTGATAGTGTGATCGCTGGGAGAAAAGACATTTATGAATGACCCGTCGTGTCAAGAAAGTCTTCCTTCCTGAACTACCGCTTAAGCTCCATTTACTAACCCTGATATTGATCTCACCCTCATCGATGCTCCTGTCGGTTCTTTTTGATCGTTTTAGCGGAAAAAAACTAAAAGACAATAAATTAAGAAAAGAATAAAGTGGAAGTGATTGTCTTGAGTTTGAGACGACCAGAGTTCTACTGGAGTCACTTTGAAACTTCGTCTCCTCTGAGGGACGAAGATACAAAGAGACGAAAAGACAAAAAGGCGAGTGGGACCGTCAGAGGTCACAGAGGTCAGCTGGGAGGGTCAACAGAGTCCACGTTTACCCAGCTAAAAAAAGACCAAAGGGCTGAACTATAAAACATGAGGAGGTCT
>CM042230.1:1623608-1728608 GCA_023566465.1 Cottus gobio | reverse complement strand
TCATTTATACAGTTATGATTTCAGACTCAAGTGAATCTGAGACAAACTATCACTCTTTGCAACAATACTTATTTGGAAATTATGGAGATTTAAAAGAAATGTGTGTGTGTGTGTGGGGGGGGGGGGGGGGGGTTTGTGAGGCGTCATCACATTTTTACCCGTCGTTCCAAACAGTGTGAGAACGTTCATGTGAGAAGATTAAAAAATAATCCAATTGTAGTGACAGCGAATTCAGTCAAATGCACATATTATCTGTGTGTGTGTGTGTGTGTGTGTGTGTGTGTGTGTGTGTGTGTGTGTGTGTGTGTGTGTGTGTGTGTGTGTGTGTGTGTGTGTGTGAAACATCTGAATGCTGAACGCAGCAATGTTCAATGCGCAGCCTCCTTGGTGTTTTTTTTCACTTTTAGTTAATTGTAAATACTGCGTGCATGTGTGTTTGTGCAGAAAAGGGTGTGTGTGTGTGTGTGTGTGTGTGTGTGTGTGTGTGTGTATATATATGGGGGGTGGGCACCTCTGCTCGGACACGTGA
This sequence comes from Cottus gobio, assembly GCA_023566465.1. Taxonomy (NCBI): domain Eukaryota; kingdom Metazoa; phylum Chordata; class Actinopteri; order Perciformes; family Cottidae; genus Cottus; species Cottus gobio. The sequence continues at coordinate 1,728,079 of CM042230.1, read as the reverse complement.
CCTCGGTGACCCGAGTCTGTCGGCCTCCGTCACCTCACCCGTCTGGACACGACGGGTGAGGTGACGTCAGGGAGCTGATGGCGTGATGACAAGAGCGGAGGGAGGGAGAAAGGAGGGAGGGAGAAAGGAGGGAGGAGGGAGGGAGAAAGGAGGGAGAAAGGAGGGAGTCCAGTGGAAACATTTGGAACATTTGAGCTGGTTTTAGAAACAAACATCTCTTATTCTGGCTGTGAGGAGCTCAGCTGCTCAGCTCATCCTCTCCGTTTCATGAGGGTCGAAACAGAAGGGCCGAACATACGGAGCCTGCGGCAGAGAGAAATGCATTGTGGGAGTTGGAGAGAGGACTTTGGCGGGAGTCTGTCACCAACTGTCGGTCTGAGAATCTGTTTCAAATGCAGTTTTGTCACATCTTCTCTTAAGATTATTATATAAGAGATTTTCAACGTCAGCCAAGACATCAAATACATGACATCATTTTCAGAAAACAGATATTGTTCTTCAGCAGATATTACATCATATCTATATCCTGAGATGTTGAGTCTCTTAGTGTGGACTGAAAAACAGAAACTGTAATCTGCTGTAAATCTGCGCCTCTTTTCCAGGTTTTCATGGTTTCAACAGCCAGAAAGAGACGTTTTTAAATATGTATTTAGTAAAGAAAACACTGTTCACAGTTATTTATATTAAACGTGGTTGTGACGAGGACAGCTCAAAAAGACGCTTATATTATGATTATTAAGATTATGGTACAAAGTCTCGTAGTAAAAAAGAAAGTTGTTTTTTTAAGCTGCATATCATTTTTGCATTTGCCAAATAAATGATCACATCGTCAACAGATGATTTGATCAGGATTCAGATTCAGAGGAAAACGGAGCCGAGTTTGGACCATAAAATTATTATTAACTGAGTAACACAAAAATAAATGCTGTGCTGTGAAGAAGTGTCTAAATAACAGCGATGAGAACTCCTGTCCGGCGTCAGGTGGTTAACCGGTTAGCCGGTCGGAGCAGCAGATGTCAGGTTTTTCTGAGGCCTCGGCAACGACGATGACCTAATTCCCCGGCTGGCCTCCGACCCCGAAGAAAAGCAAAGCCGCAGAACAATAAGAAGAATACTCGCTAACGTGTATCACAATGTGGGAAACGCCCCCCGTGATGATGAATTATAGATCTTGTTTTTTTACACAGCGTATCAGTAACATATGGTACCAGGGAGACAGGAAGTCACATTCAGTACCAAGAGGGGCCGAGCAGGACGAGCTGACTTCCATCCAAAGCCGCCATCTGCTCGGGAAGCGTCTTCCACCTCGATGGAGACGGAGGGATGAAGCCCAGAAAGAGACGGAGGGATGGAGCCCAGAACGAGATGGAGACGGAGGGATGGAGCCCAGAAAGAGACAGAGGGATGGAGCCCAGAACGAGAGGGAGACGGAGGGATGGAGCACAGAAAGAGACAGAGGGATGGAGCACAGAACGAGACGAAGGGATGGAGCACAGAGCAGGACGGAGGGATGGAGCACAGAACGAGGCGGAGGGATGGAGCCCAAAACGAGACGGAGACGGAGGGATGGAGCACAGAACGAGACGGAGGGATGGAGCACAGAGCGGGACGAAGGGATGGAGCACAGAACGAGACAGAGGGATGGAGCCCAGAATAAGGCGGAGGGATGGAGCACAGAACGAGATGGAGGGATGGAGCCCAGACCGAGACAGAGGGATGGAGCCCAGAACGAGGCGGACGGATGGAGCACAGAGCGGGATGGAGGGATAGAGCCCAGAACGAGACGGAGGGATGGAGCCCAGAACGAGACGGAGGGATGAAGCCCAGAACGAGACGGAGGGATGGAGCCCAGAACGTTCTGGATCGCACGCCGACCTCGAGGCCACCTTTAGGACATTAAATATTTAGCACAAACCGGCTGGATTGAGACGTGGTTTATATATTTAAAAAGAGGTTGGGTGGCGACGGGAGGAGACATGGAGATAAAGGAATGCTCGGTTTATAAATAATTACAGCGCGGATGTTTCTAAAGCTCTCGACAATCCAGAAAGAAAAAAAACAAAAAATAGGATTTCTGTCTTTGAGAAATCTGAAGAAAAGAAAAGCTTCATCCCACAGCTGTTGGTTTAGAAGAGAGAGAACAAGGATGAGTCACATGGATGAGAGAGAGAGGGAGGGAGGGAGAGAGGGAGGGAAGGAGAGAGGGAGAGAGAGAGAGGGAGAGAGAGAGAGAGGGAGGGAAGGAGAGAGGGAGAGAGAGAGAGAGGATGGAGGGAGAGAGGGAGAAAGAGAGAGAGGGAGGATGGGGACAGGAAGAGAGGAAACCGGAGAGAATACGGTTTAATTGAGACGTGGAGGCTCACATATCGTGTTAAAGGCCACCTGAGAGAGAGACACGCCCACTTCTGACCTTCATGAAAGGTCAACGATCAACAGCTCCCATCGTCCTCAGATATTACAAAACAACTGAATTAGTCGAAAAAACGACTTATTGGCAAAAGGTTCATCTTAAAGTGTTCTTTAAAAAAATATATGTTTTATCCTAAAACTACCGAGATGTCTCCGATTCCACTGATTTTACTTTTCTGCCGGCTTTCCAGCATTTTGTTCTATATATGTATATACATACACACACATATATATATAGATATATATATATATTGTGGTGACCAGGGATGAGATGGCAAGGTTCAGGAGTAAAATAGGAGACAACACGATAGATACGAGTTTAACAAAAAGAGTAATTTAATGTCAAAACATGGGGAAGCGGGGGTTGGGATAAATCCAACTTAAAGCTCTTCCCGTCCGGGGTCCGTCGGCTCACTCCGTAGTGGGGCTGAGTCCTCCTTCCTACAAGCCGAGCCGAGAGGTGAGTATGCGTTTCACCTCCCTTCTGATGCGGCTCCTCTCTTGGGTTTCCGTGTCCTCTTGACACCTCCTGCCTCACTTCTTCCTTCTCCCGGCTTCCCAGCTGCAGATATACTTCCCTAATTGGGGATTGCTGGCAGGTGCGTCCAATGCCAGTTTCCCATTGGCTGTAGTACCTGCACTGGGAAGTACCATGTGTATATTACCACTTTGTGCCTCAAAGGATATTAAGGTTTATCTTTATTCACACACACACACACACACACACACACACACACACACACACACACACACACACACACACACACACACACACACACACACACACACACACACACACACACACACACACACACACACACACACACACACACGCTCCCAGCTCTCCCAGCTCTCCCAGTAGCCCGGCTGTGGGAGGAAACCAGCCCAAAGAGAAGAGAGGCCAGTGTAACGTAAGACTTCCCAGAAGAAGGAAAAGGAAAATGTACAATGGCTCATTTGAAGCAGCACAGAAAAGTCACATTGTTGAGCCTTACACAACGGAGGAGGAGGAGGGGGGAGGAAGAGGAGGAGGGGGGAGGAGAGAGGAGGAGGGAGGGAAGGGGAGGAGGAGGAGGAGGGGATCCTTAATTCCTGCACAGACAGAAAACCATCTCCTGGAGGAAGACTACAAATCATCTTCATCAGTAAACCGGATTTAGATAATCCTGTCAACGCTTAGCAGGAAAGACATTGACCCTGATCCAGCAGAGACCAGTCCACCATGGACAGACCCAGATCCAGCAGAGACCAGTCCACCATGGACAGACCCAGATCCAGCAGAGACCAGTCCACCGTGGACAGACCCAGATCCAGCAGAGACCAGTCCACCGTGGACAGACCCTGATCCAGCAGAGACCAGTCCACCGTGGACAGACCCAGATCCAACAGAGACCAGTCCACCGTGGACAGACCCAGATCCAGCAGAGACCAGTCCACCGTGGACAGACCCAGATCCAGCAGAGACCAGTCCACCGTGGACAGACCCAGATCCAGCAGAGACCAGTCCACCGTGGACAGACCCAGATCCAGCAGAGACCAGTCCACCGTGGACAGACCCAGATCCAGCAGAGACCAGTCCACCGTGGACAGACCCAGATCCAGCAGAGACCAGTCCACCGTGGACAGACCCAGATCCAGCAGAGACCAGTCCACCGTGGACAGACCCAGATCCAGCAGAGACCAGTCCACCGTGGACAGACCCAGATCCAACAGAGACCAGTCCACCGTGGACAGACCCAGATCCAGCAGAGACCAGTCCACCGTGGACAGACCCAGATCCAGCAGAGACCAGTCCACCGTGGACAGACCCAGATCCAGCGGAGACCAGTCCACCGTGGACAGACCCAGATCCAACAGAGACCAGTCCACCGTGGACAGACCCAGATCCAACAGAGACCAGTCCACCGTGGACAGACCCAGATCCAGCAGAGACCAGTCCACCGTGGACAGACCCAGATCCAGCAGAGACCAGTCCACCGTGGACAGACCCAGATCCAGCGGAGACCAGTCCACCGTGGACAGACCCAGATCCAGCAGAGACCAGTCCACCGTGGACAGACCCAGATCCAGCGGAGACCAGTCCACCGTGGACAGACCCAGATCCAGCGGAGACCAGTCCACCGTGGACAGACCCAGATCCAACAGAGACCAGTCCACCGTGGACAGACCCAGATCCAGCGGAGACCAGTCCACCGTGGACAGACCCAGATCCAGCGGAGACCAGTCCACCGTGGACAGACCCAGATCCAACAGAGACCAGTCCACCGTGGACAGACCCAGATCCAACAGAGACCAGTCCACCGTGGACAGACCCAGATCCAGCAGAGACCAGTCCACCGTGGACAGACCCAGATCCAGCAGAGACCAGTCCACCGTGGACAGACCCAGATCCAGCGGAGACCAGTCCACCGTGGACAGACCCAGATCCAGCAGAGACCAGTCCACCGTGGACAGACCCAGATCCAGCGGAGACCAGTCCACCGTGGACAGACCCAGATCCAACAGAGACCAGTCCACCGTGGACAGACCCAGATCCAACAGAGACCAGTCCACCGTGGACAGACCCAGATCCAGCAGAGACCAGTCCACCGTGGACAGACCCAGATCCAGCAGAGACCAGTCCACCGTGGACAGACCCAGATCCAGCGGAGACCAGTCCACCGTGGACAGACCCAGATCCAACAGAGACCAGTCCACCGTGGACAGACCCAGATCCAACAGAGACCAGTCCACCGTGGACAGACCCAGATCCAGCAGAGACCATAGTTTCCCTCCAGCGGTTATTTGCATGCGTTGCCACCAGGGAGTCACTGGACTGCGAGGGAGGCGGTTCCTGTTCGGCAGGTTCAGAGGCACTTTTATTTACATATGTAAAGGACACCATCTGGAGTACTGTAAACCTCCAACGCCCCGCCGAGCCACACTTGGCTGCGCTCCAGACTCCCAACCGTCAGCTCCGGGGGTTCGATCCCAACCTCAATAGAGGTGTTTGTATACAAAGAGGGAGGCCGAGGCCGAGGCCCTCCAGCGGTTCCTCCTAGTCGGGATTTCAGGGGTGGGTCCAAGTGGGTCTTCTCTCCAGGACGAGCTGGACTTTTTTCTTTTTTGGGGACGGGCCGAGGGGGGGAGGGGGAGGGGGGTTATTAGAGCTTCTGAACCAACGACATTAGAACTTTCATGAAGGCAGCATTTATTTATTATTTATTATTCATGTATCGCATCAGACCGGCGTTCCTAATAATCCAGACCTGCTGCTCAGCCTTTAAAGGCTCCGTCTGTCCTGCAGGGCCTCGCTGGCTGTTTCTCTGATCAGTCGCCCACAGGACCAGACTCCTGAGAGCACGAGGAACCGACTCGCTCCACCAAGACCAAACCTCTGAGTCAGTGTACGTACGGTACGCTTTATTGTATAGACTATTGTAATGTTTCTATTGTTGAGTGTTGTTGTTTGTCTAGTGGATGCACCACCCGCCCAGACACAAACAAATGGTCCTGACTCTGAAAGACCTTTTACATTTTAGCTGCTCCATAAAGAATGTTTGAAGAAGAGGAAGAGGAGAGGAAGAGGAGAGTCCGGCATACCTCTCGACAAAGCGACAGTGTTCAGCTGCAGGAGAGACGACATGTTTAACCAGGCTGTCTGTGTGTGTGTGTGTGTGTGTGTGTGTGTGTGTGTGTGTGTGTGTGTGTGTGTGTGTGTGTGTGTGTGTGTGTGTGTGTGTGTGTGTGTGTGTGTGTGTGTGTGTGTGTGTGTGTGTGTGTGTCAACAGAGCCTCTATTGACCCGCTGATGCTTTGGTTTCAGATGGTTAAAAATAGAGTGCAGGTGCGATGAAATAAAGAAATAAAAAACTCTGATGATACAAGGACGTGCTGCGTAGACGGCATCAAAGAAAGAGAAAGACCTCTGAAAGATGGACGAGCAACGAGCGGCGAGAGACGGCAGAAACACAAAAAGTGTAATCAGGCGACCTTCGGGGGGGATTCCTCCATGGTGGATCTAATAAAGCTGTGCTGTTTAAACGGATTAAGTGCCTCATTGTCCGACCCACTAAGCCCGATGCGGGGGCACAGTTCATCCTCCTATACCCCCCCCCCCCCCCCACCCCCCCAGGAACTGTGTCACCCCTGTGGGTTATTGACTGAGAGCATTTCATTCTCCAGGGAGCTCCAGACAGTAACTAAAGCATCCCCTGTCAATCACCTCTTAGCCCCGCCCCTATGCAGCTTCAACACATGAACTTCACTCGTCTGCATAAAAGTGGTTTAAGAACAACAATCTGGAGCAGGAGGTGGCGTTTAATACCCACCACCATCCACACGGAGAAATCCTGGAGGGTCACGGGGTCAAACCTGGAGCTCACAGGTACAGCGAACACGAGCAGGGTGGAGAGAGGAAACAGATCGACTAAAAGGCAAACATTTGTGCGTTTAAAAATGTGTTTCCTAATCAGTTTCATGTATTTCCCAGAGAAAGGGCAGGGGAGGTTTTCTTCACCCCTGGAGACCTCACTTTCTCCCCCTCGCAGCACGCCGGCTTCAGCGACAGGCGGGAAGTGTCAAAGAGGGAAGAAAACAGGCAAGAGAGGGCTGAAAGTGCCTGTCTGAGAGGCTTAATGATGCAATCTGCCAGAAACACCCCCTCCCTCCCTCCCTCCTCCCTCCCTCCCCCCCCCCTCGCTCCAGCGATGACATCACCTCCCGGAGAAGCAGAGAACAGTTGCGCGGCTGCGAGAGAGTCGCTGGCAGAAAAGAACTATTTCCAACAGCAGTTACGTTACTTTGAGCTGTCGCAAATTGTTTCCAAGATTGCTGACTTCATGTGTTGTAATTCCCCAGAAGAAAATAGAAAACCCACCAGAGCTCGTCTGAAATCTGCTCACCCACATTGTTTTTCTGATGTAGGTTCATCGTGGATCATACAGAGTTTACTCTGTATGTAAATACGTCATTTCTAATGTCTGCTGCTTTTGTTCTTTGTAGCATTAAAGTCCAAAGAAGTTTCACAAGATGAAGAGATTTTAACGTTTGGTTCTACAATATAGAAGTCAGTAAGCATCCCTTTTATGAGGCCAGACGCTGTAGTATTGATGAGTGTAGTATGGATGGGTGTAGTCCAGACAGTGTAGTATTGACGAGTGTAGTCGAGTCATTATAGTATCCACAAGTGTAGTACGGTAGGTATAGTATTGACGGGTGTAGTATAGATGGGTGTAGTCCAGACGGTGTAGTATTAACGGGTGTAGTCCAGACGCTGTAGTATTGACGGTGTAGTCCAGACGCTGTAGTATTGACGGGTGTAGTCCAGACGCTGTAGTATTGACGGGTGTAGTCCAGACGCTGTAGTATTGACGGGTGTAGTCCAGACGCTGTAGTATTGACGGTGTAGTCCAGACGCTGTAGTATTGACGGTGTAGTCCAGACGCTGTAGTATTGACGGTGTAGTCCAGACGCTGTAGTATTGACGGGTGTAGTCCAGACGCTGTAGTATTGACGGGTGTAGTCCAGACGCTGTAGTATTGACGGTGTAGTCCAGGCGCTGTAGTATTGACGGGTGTAGTCCAGACGCTGTAGTATTGACGGTGTAGTCCAGATGCTGTAGTATTGACGGTGTAGTCCAGATGCTGTAGTATTGACGGTGTAGTCCAGGCGCTGTAGTATTGACGGGTGTAGTCCAGACGCTGTAGTATTGACGGTGTAGTCCAGATGCTGTAGTATTGACGGTGTAGTCCAGATGCTGTAGTATTGACGGTGTAGTCCAGACGCTGTAGTATTGACGTGTAGTCCAGACGCTGTAGTGTTGACGGTGTAGTCCAGACACTGTAGTATTGACGGGTGTAGTCCAGACGCTGTAGTATTGACGGGTGTAGTCCAGACGCTGTAGTATTGACGGGTGTAGTCGTTCACAAGCTGCCTCAGAGGACAGATGGGGAGTTACAGGTTTAAATGCTCTTGTTGTGGCAGAGAGTGAAGTCTACCGGTCAGACGGGATTAACCCTGAACGACCTCGTGGCCGAGCTCATCAGGTCTGCAGTCTGGACGCCCGACTCTCCTTCGACGACTCCAGTGCAGCAGAAGAGTCAATATCAAACAAACCAGCATTGACCTCCCACGTGGGAAAAGAACAGCTGTCTCCTGGAGGAAAGGTCTGGTGGGTGGGCTCTTCCTGGTCTTTCAAAATAAACTCAGTATATACTTAAAAAAAAATACTTAAATACATTCCGGCCTTACATAAGTACGGAAGAGACGGAACGAATAAATAAGAATGTTTTTGTTTGACCCATCCATTCTGTGAGTTTGTCGTCTTTATACTTCCTGGTTCACGATTACGTCGATTCAATGCCAATTTATTTAGTTTGATCTAGATATTGCAGCGCATTCATCAGTGCTATAGCTACAGAAGCTGTATGAGAACAACCTGCACACCATACATTCACCATGTGAACTGTAGAAGTACACATTTTACCCAGAAACCCCTTCTCAGTCTGAACTCCTAAAGAAAGCTGCCATTTAAAAAACTAATTAAAATAAAACAGGTTCGAGCTCCAAATAAACTCTTAACACGATCCACAACTGTAATCTCATTAAGCGTTGATTCAGCAGGAAACTCCAACTTTGTTGTCATGATCAGCACTCAGCCACTTGCAGAAGCCAATTAAGTGATTGAGCGGCTTTTTGTAAAACCAGGCTCTGAAGCTCGACATCGATCGGCCGGACACGGGAGGCGGAGCCAATGGAAATGCTGATTGGGGGTCTTCTGATTGCTGTAATGGCAGATGGAGCGGCCGAGGCTTTACAACGAGCATCCAACGAGGTTTCCTTTCACGGATCGCCTGAGCAAGCACAAATGTCATGATGGAGGAGGAGGAGGAGGAAGAGGAGGAAGAGGAAGAGGAGGATAAACACTCCCTTGTCTGGTAAAGATGAAAAGAAGAGAACGTCTACAAATGCAGTTTGAGTATTTGAGATATCGGAGAGATGAAGGTGTTTCTGTTATTCTGTCCACACCCTTCTCGGTTTGAATGCAATTGGAAAAGTGAATTAATCCCATTTTTAGACCTTGAACAAGAGTTTGTCTTCCTTTAAAAGAGGTTTTAGTCTTTTTAACGTTTGATACTTTATTATATAACATATTTACAAAGAATATTTCTAAAATTTCTTAAATCAAGGTTTCACGTGATCTCTATTAAATATCTGAACTGTTTCAAGTCAAATTGACCGATAACTCAAATATATAACGCATAAAAAAATACAAACGTAAAACACAGACGTGTTCAGATTAACATGAGGAGAGGCTGATTCTCAAACGCTTTCCTCCTCCTCCTCCTCCTCCTCCTCCTCCTCCTCCTCCTCCTCCTCCTCCTCCTCCTCCTGTCAGTTTCCTCGACTGGACGTCAACCCGTCCTCCGTCTTCCCGCTGAGAGCCGGCGGCCTGAAACCCGGCGGCTGTTCGACCCGCTGACATTTCCAGCCCTCGGATTTGTTGTGACAGCGAGCGCATGAATATTTATTAATATTTATGACAGACTGCATGTTTAAATATCTCCTCTTCCTCGCTGCGTTTGGACGTTTTATTTTTTTAAGCTGTTTTAATCCACTGATGTGCTCAAAAAATCTGTTTTTATCTGTAATTAACCCATTAAAGTGTTCAGGCGGGTTTTATTCCCTCTGAAACCCCCGAGCAGTTTTGGGGCGTTGTTTGATATAATAATATAAATAAATAAATCCTGGCATAACAATGGCAGCTGCATGGGAAATCAAACATACACAGTTATGACCGTAAAGCAGGGAAAAAGGAAAAAGCGCAATTTACATATTAAATATTCCGAGTGTCCTGTGATGCAGGAGGAGGAGGAGGAGGAGGAGGAGGAGGAGAAGGAGGAGGAGGAGGAGGAGGAGGAGGAGGAGGAGGAGGAGGAGGAGGAGGAGGAGGAGGAGGAGGAGGAGGAGGAGGAGGAGGAGGAGGAGGAGGAGGAGAAGAAGAAGAAGAAGAAGAAGAAGAAGAAGAAGAAGAAGAAGAAGAAGAAGAAGAAGAAGAAGAAGAAGAAGAAGAAGAAGAAGAAGAAGAAGAAGAAGAAGAAGAAGAAGAAGAAGAAGAAGAAGAAGAAGAAGTCTCACTTTACAGGTGGAACTGATGCTGTGAGATGCAGCGTAAACCTGTGTTTAATACTAAACATTTATATCATGTCATTTATATCATATGTCATTCCAGCATGACAGAAACACCCTTTTCTCTTCACTTCCTTCTAAAGAGAGAAACTAAACGATCACAAAAAGTAAAAACTAACTCATCGTGTGATTATTGATAGAAAGCATTTCATTTTGCACCTTCCTGATATTTATGTCATATTTGCTTCTTTGAACTGAAACGCTGGAATAAAGCGTACTGTCCCTTTAAATACAACTACTCTGCAGAAACCTGGACTCAGTTTGCTATTTACAGTCAGCGTCACTGATAAGCTGTATTATTGAGTAATATTATTGAGTATACTCAATAATATTACTCAATGATCAGCTACGGAGGTTGGGCCACCCGGTCTTGGACAAAGTGACGCCTGTATTTTTAAACTGACTTTGATAAAGTAGTTAATTTAAATTTAATGACGTGATCAAACACGCAACTTTTTAAAACCTTGAAGTTTCAGTTCTGCAGACGACGTTCGTTAATAAAAAATACTTTTATCACATCGCAGATCGGACGAACAATCTCGAATAAAGTCGTAAAGGTTCCCCAGAAATAAATGAATGAAATCGCAACAATGTGTTCTTTCTTGATTCCTTAAACTTTATCTTCTTCAGCTAAACCCTTTGATCTGGAACAAGAGGAAGTATTTACAACTTTTAGACCTTTTCTGTTTTCTGACGAGGAACAAAGTTTACAGCCAGCGTGGAAATATGAAAAATTAATCCGCGACTCTTTTGATAATCACTAACGTCCTGCTCTTCCATTGTGATGCCGCTGTAGAGAGAAACCAGACATGTTGCACCTGAAAGGATCAGAGCAGCACCACGGCTGCAGTCCTGCAAACTAATTAATGCATCAATAACTATAATTCAGTAAAATACCTCAGCACTTTTACGTTTGCTAAAAGGTTTTGAATGCAGGACTTTGACTTCTTTCGTCGGCTCTTTTATGAAACAATGAATTCATAATGTGATGAATGAATGAATGAATGAATGAATGAATGTGAACTCTGAGCCTTCAGAGCTCAAAGTAAAGCTTCGAGGGACCGGAGCCCAAGCGGACTGTCAGTATCGGAGGGTTCTGCTCCGACGTGGATCACGAAGATCCTTTTGGGAAAGAGAAAGAAGAGCGGAGAGGAATCTCATCCAGACCAGATGTGACGGAAGGAGACTCAGAGTTATAAAAGGAAGTTTTCCGTCCACGACACCATGAAACAATAACATCTCCACCAAACTGTAATGAACTCAAATCCTGTGTTCGAATCCACTGGTTTTATGAAACTCTGGGTTCACACACATGTAGACCAATGGAGTCCCAGGACTCTCCCAGGACTCTTCCAGGACTTTAAACCAAATTTCCATGACCAAACATTTTGTTCAGACATTCAATTCAGAGTCCAACAAGACCATTAAGAATCCAACAAGACCACTCAGAGTCCAACAAGACCATTCAGAGTCCAACAAGACCATTCGGAGTCCAACAAGACCACTCGGAGTCCAACAGGACCACTCGGAGTCCAACAAGACCATTCAGAGTCCAACAAGACCATTCAGAGTCCAACAAGACCACTCAGAGTCCAACAAGACCACTCAGAGTCCAACAAGACCACTCAGAGTCCAACAAGACCACTCAGAGTCCAACAAGACCACTCAGAGTCCAACAAGACCACTCAGAGTCCAACAAGACCATTCAGAGTCCAACAAGACCACTCAGAGTCCAACAGGACCATTTAGAGTCCAACAGGACCACTCAGAGTCCAACAAGACCATTCAGAGTCCAACAAGACCACTCAGAGTCCAACAGGACCATTAAGAGTCCAACAAGACCATTCAGAAACCAACAAGACCATTCAGAGTCCAACAAGACCACTCAGAGTCCAACAGGACCATTTAGAGTCCAACAGGACCACTCAGAGTCCAACAAGACCATTCAGAGTCCAACAAGACCACTCAGAGTCCAACAGGACCATTAAGAGTCCAACAAGACCATTAAGAATCCAACAAGACCACTCGGAGTCCAACAGGACCACTCAGAGTCCAACAGGACCACTCAGAGTCCAACAGGACCACTCAGAGTCCAACAGGACCACTCAGAGTCCAACAGGACCACTCAGGAGTCCAACAAGACCATTTAGAGTCCAACAAGACACGAGACAAGTGGGTCTCGAGACCAGACTTGAGTGCTTCAGTCCTGGATCCCCGTGTGAGATGTTATTATCAGGTCACATGGAAGCAGAAACCTGCAACAAAGAAGATTTAATGCGGACCGGCTCAAGTCCTCTGAAACCGGATCCCCTTGGCCGGTTGTGAGATGGATCAAACCATCACAACAATCAGGGGGGGGGTCTTCCTCTGCAGGACGATGACGCAGCATTCAAAGACTCAGAAGAAGAAACGAGAACACTGCGTCTGCTTCAGACCGGCTGCCAGGAAGTGTTGAGCCTCCTTTAATTTCCAGGAAGCTCCATTAATGAAAAAATCCATAAGTCTACGAGTGACTGCTTCTTAATCAACAAAAATAAACATAGAAAAGCTGGTGTCGTCTTCACGAGCAGAAAACAGCTCACTTCCTGTATTGATCGGACGAGATCACTTTATCAATCAGGGCACTTCAGGGAGAACTTGGTGAAGGATTCCTGCAGCGGCTTCAGTGTAAAGCGGATCAATACGGATGAAGAAATTAACTAGATGAGATATCGGAAGCCCCGCCCACACTGTTTGATTGACAGGTGGTCTTTCAGAAGTACCTCACCTCAGTAGAAGGAAATAAATCACACAGACACTGCAGGGTGTGTGTGTGTGTGTGTGTGTGTGTGTGTGTGTGTGTGTGTGTGTGTGTGTGTGTGTGTGTGTGTGTGTGTGTGTGTGTGTGTGTGTGTGTGTGTGTGTGTGTGTTACAAGTTTAGGGTAAACGTGCTCCAATAGGTTTCCTCAATTTATCATAATTGTCATATTTAGTAAAAACATAATAAAATACGTTAAATAATATCCGATTCCCGCACAAAACATTCTCCAGCAGTAAAACATCTTTCGCCTTTTTACGATCCGACACTCGGCACCAAACACGCCCACAAAAGGTCACAGCTATCCCAGAATGCATTGCAGCGAGAAGCAGAGCATGGAGCTCGTTATCGGAACGTTTCTGATTCTTCAGATTTTCCTTTTATGTAAAACACAAAAACAAAAAGGAGAATTCATTTGATTTCTACGTCTCTGCAGAAAACAGAAAGTGTGTGTGTGTGTGTGTGTGTGTGTGGGGGGGGGGGGGGGGTAGAGGGGGGCTCGGCCTGGCTCAAGGGCTCCTCAGCAGCCTGCGAGGACCTGAGACACCTGACGGTCCTGAAGTCGCTTCTCTGGAGGAGGAAGAGGGAGGAGGAAGAGGAGGGGGAGACTATACAAATTAGGTCAAAGTCTGCGGGATGAAGGGGGTGAGGCGGGGGGGAGGGGGGAGGAGGGGGGAGGGTGCATTGGCTGCCGGCGTGCATTTACAGCCTCAGCTAAGCATGTAAATAATGCACCGGGGCGTCTGACCCCATTCCCCCCCCCCCCCCACCCCCCCTGAGACACACTTGTTTACATTGGAGTAACTCTGAGCTGGCGGTTCATTTAAAGAAAGAAAGGAGGAATGTGTGTCACCTTTTTTTTCTTCCCCCATCCTCCCCCTCTCCTCCCCCTCCCCTCATTCCCCCTCATCCAGATTCCTCTGAAAGCTGCAGTGGAAACATTAAAATGCAATGTGTGCATTTGCAGTCAGCTGTTAAAGCCGCTTCCTCTCCTCCTTCCCTTACTCCCTCCCTCCTCCCTCCCTCCCTCCCTCCATACATGGCTGAGCTCCACCGAGAGCCACGAGCCTCCACGAGAAGCCGCTGCTGGAACATTGAAACATGACACTGATCCTCTGCAGGTCCGAGAGCCGTCTGCAGCAATGTGACATCTCCATCTGAGGGGGGGGGAGGAGGAGCTAATGAGAAAATCAATACCGATCCTGCATCTCAGAAGCAGATATCTGCTCCGGTGTTATGGAAAGAATATGGAACATAATGGGAATCCCCCATTATCCCCCCTGTGCAGTGTGTCATGTGAAGACTGGGTCTGGCAACAGCTGCACACGCACGCACACACACACACGCACACACACACACACACACAGTGGAGACTCTTTAAAGAACTTTTATTTTTTAAGGTGTTTAATCAATAAAAACTATTCTCGTCATCATTGTCATTTGGACACAAAATATTATAAATATTAAGATTTTGGATTATTTTACATCACTTGGTGCATTGAGGATGATGGACTGTGACACCTGATGCTAGGTGTGTGTGTGTGTGTGTGTGTGTGTGTGTGTGTGTGTCCTTGTGAACGGGATCATTTGGGAAGAACAGAAGCGATGTGGAACCATTAAGGGAATTATTTGTTATTATATTCCATGATTTGTGAATCGAGGATCAATGAACTTATTGGGAAGATATTAATGCATTTTAATAAACTTTGTCTTGACACCTGGAGCTGGTGACATGAAAGAGTACTTTAAACCATCAGAACCAGTAGACCCATTAGAACCACTAGACCCATCAGAACCACTATTCCCATCAGAACCAGTGGTCCCATCAGAACCACTAGACCCATCAGAACCACTATTCCCATCAGAACCAGTGGTCCCATCAGAACCACTAGACCCATCAGAACCAGTAGACCCATTAGAACCAGTGGTCCCATCAGAACCACTAGACCCATCAGAACCACTAGACCCATCAGAACCACTATTCCCATCAGAACCAGTGGTCCCATCAGAACCACTAGACCCATCAGAACCACTAGACCCATCAGAACCACTAGACCCATCAGAACCAGTAGACCCATTAGAACCAGTGGTCCCATCAGAACCAGTAGACCCATTAGAACCAGTAGACCCATTAGAACCAGTGGTCCCATCAGAACCAGTAGACCCATTAGAACCAGTAGACCCATTAGAACCAGTGGTCCCATCAGAACCAGTATTCCCATCAGAACCAGTATTCCCATCAGAACCAGTGGTCCCATCAGAACCATTAGACCCATTAGAACCAGTGGTCCCATCAGAACCAGTAGACCCATTAGAACCAGTGGTCCCATCAGAACCAGTATTCCCATCAGAACCAGTGGTCCCATCAGAACCAGTGGTCCCATCAGAACCAGTAGACCCATCAAGCCTCACCACCACATCCCAGCATCCAACAGCTCGGCCACCGTGGCGGCAAGATATACGGAAAGATACGGACTCGAACTTGTGGCAGTTCAACGCACTTCTCCCCCTCGCCACCCTGCAGCGGCCACTGGGACCCGGTTCCGAAGCGACCAGCACGAGACCCGAACCCCCCACAGACCCGCACCCGCCCCCAGCAGCAAGCGGAGCCCGGGCAGAGCCGCCCGGAGCTCGGCGGCGGGATTCGAGCACTCACCCTCGGATAACTCCAGCTCCAGCTCGGCCAGTCTGGCCCGCACCTCCGCAGTGAGCGGCACCGGGTCCCGGTCCGCCATTCCGCCGCGAGAGCCCGACTGTTGTTGTTGTTGGGTGTTTGTTGTTTACCTCCCACGTCCGCTTCTCTGTCTCCGGGCTTCTTCTCCTCGAAACCCCCCAAAAAAAGATATATCCAAAGTCGGAGGAGCGGCATGTGCGTGTCTGAGCGCGGCGGCGCTCCAGCGTCAAGCTACACGCGGCACCAAGCTGCTTCCGGCGGGGGGTTTCCTTCACAAAATAAGAGCCCCGATTTTTATTTTTTTTTGTGGATCAGGAGATTGATTTATATTTAAGAACAAAGTTTGGTACTTCCATTTTATGTAACTTAAAACTTTTACTTCTCTACACCTTAGATCAAATCCATAATAAAGGCTCATAACCGCGATAAAGCCAAAGTTTAGTTATTACTTTTTAATCTTAAACATTTTCATCACTTATCTGCTACATCACATGATTTACATTTTCCATTTTACAGTTATTACTTTTTAATCTCATACTTTATTTAATTCGTAATTCTTACTTTTTATCACATGCTTTTTTACTTTTTATCATAATTCTTACTTTCTTATTGTTTTTACTTTTTATCTCACAATTCTTACTTTTTTAATCTCATAATTATAACTTTTGACTTCCTGTTCTGGTAAACTCTCGTATCTCCAGGTGTGCTGTTGTTGGATGTTTGTGATAAACAAACGATTAAGTGAATGCATCGTTTAAACACAAGATAAAACATAATTTTTAAAAAGCCATTTACAAACTCACCAAACCGCTGAGATGCTTTTATTTTGAAGGGAAACGCATCCGTTTTCCGGTGTGACGGTCGTTAATTGCTTGTGACTTCATGCACATCTCGCAGGTAGAATTTACTGACGGTGACTTCAGAACAAACTGGAGCATCAAGAACGTTATTCATTTTCATCTGGTGAAGTTTTTTTATTTTCATCTGTTTTTAATGGAAAAATTAAAATAACAAAATAACCACCAGAGGGCG
The DNA here is from genome assembly GCA_023566465.1 of Cottus gobio. Classification (NCBI taxonomy): domain Eukaryota; kingdom Metazoa; phylum Chordata; class Actinopteri; order Perciformes; family Cottidae; genus Cottus; species Cottus gobio. The sequence goes on along the minus strand of CM042230.1, from coordinate 1,710,998 downwards.
CCAGAAGTATTATATCAACCTATCTACCTACCTACATATATATATATATATATATATATACTTTTTATTATGTTTCTGGGTTAAAGTTCCTGCTGCATTAATGTGTAAGTATTGTTTTTAAAGATCAATAAGTTGTCAAATTAATTGACTAATCAAATGATTGTTTTCTTTAATATACAATTCTTTATATATATTCAAGTAATTGGAGCAGAAAAAGGAATAGACAACTTTTAATAAAGAATAATAATAATAATAATAATAATAATAATAATAATAAAAAAGCTTATTTCCTGCTTCTGATGTTCATGAAACACGTTAAACACTTTTCTACCAGAATAAAAATAATAAAAACTTTTTATAGTAGAAATCATCCGTTTTATTGTCTGACAAAGTGCTCGGAGAGAAAACCTGCAACATATGTCTGATGTTTATTTCCATCCTGTGAGGTTGTGTGTGTGTGTGTGTGTGTGTGTGTGTGTGTGTGTGTGTGTGTGTGTGTGTGTGTGTGTGTGTGTGTGTGTGTGTGTGTGTGTGTGTGTGTGTGTGTGTGTGTGTGTGTGTGTGTGTGTGTGTGTACAATGCAGTTAAAGTGGTGATAAGCCGGAGGGGGAAAGAAGACAAACAGCTGACTGAGAAACCGTACGAGTGAAAGTCTTCAACTAAAACTGAGAACGTTCAGTCAGTAAAATGTTTCTGTAATAAACAACAACAACACTCAAAGTGGCTCAATGATCCTGGGAGCTATGTTGTCCGGGGCATCTGCCCCTGGTAGGGTCTCCCAAGGCAAACAGGTCTCGGGGGAGAGCCCAGACTAAGAGCGGTTCAAAAAACCTCGATGATAAGCAGCCCAAAGACTGTAGCTACCTCGCCCGACCAGGGAAACCGGGGCACCCTCCCGGAGCCAGACCCGGGAGGCGAGCTCGTCGGCGAGCGTCTGGTGGCCGGGCTTTCGCCCATGGGGCCCGGTCGGGCTCAGCCCGAAGAAACACCATGGTGCAGCCACCCTGTGGACCCACCACCCGCAGGGACAGACATCGGGGTCGGGTGCTATGTAGACCGGGCGGCGGGCCGGGCAGGGGGCCTGGGCGAGCCGATCGCCGGCGACATAGACTAGATCTAGGGACGTGGAACGTCACCTCGCTAGCGGGGAAGGAGCCGGAGCTGGTGAGGGAGGTGGAGCGGTACCAGCTAGATATAGTTGGGCTCACCTCCACGCACAGCGCTGGCTCTGGAACCAAACTCCTGGAGAAGGGTTGGACTTTGTTCTTTTCTGGAGTCGCCCAGGGTGTGAGGCGCCGGGCGGGAGTGGGGATACTCACGAGTCCCCGGCTGAGCGCCGCCGTGTTGGAGTTTTCCCCGGAGAACGAGAGGGTCGCCTCCCTGCGCCTACGGGTTGCGGGGAGTAAGGCTCTGACTGTTGTTTGTGCTTATGCACCGAACAGCATTTCGGAGTATCCGGCCTTCTTGGAGTTGGTGGGAGGGGTCCTGGAAAGGGCGCCGCCTGCCGACTCCATAGTTCTCCTGGGAGACTTCAACGCTCACGTGGGCGACGACAGAGAAACCTGGCGGGGAGTGATTGGGAGGAACGGCTTGCCTGATCTGAACCCGAGCGGTGTTTCGTTGTTGGACTTCTGTGCTAGCCACAGTTTGTCCATAACAAACACCATGTTTGAACATAAGGTGGCTCATAAGTGTACCTGGTACCAGAGCACCTTAGGCCGGAGATCAATGATCGACTTCGTAATCGTATCATCTGATCTGCGGCCGTATGTTTTGGACACTCGGGTGAAGAGAGGAGCAGAGCTGTCAACTGATCACCACCTGGTGGTGAGTTGGATCAGATGGCGGGGGAGTCGGCCAGAAAGACCTGGCAAGCCCAAACGTGTAGTGAGGGTGAACTGGGAACGTCTGGCGGAGGATCCTGTCCGGGAGGTCTTCAACTCCCACCTCCGGAAGGACTTCTCACACATCCCGAGGGAGGTTGGGGACATGGAATCCGAGTGGATCATGTTCAAAGCCTCTATTGTGGACGCGGCCGCTAGGAGCTGTGGTCGGAAGGTCATCGGTGCCTGTCGTGGCGGCAACCCGAGAACCCGGTGGTGGACACCGGGGGTGAGGGAAGCCGTCAAGCTGAAGAAGGAGGCCTTTCGGGCTTGGTTGGCCCAGGGGTCTCCTGAAGCAGCTGACAGGTACAGACAGGCCAGAAGGACTGCAGCTGCGGTGGTCACGGATGCTAAAACTCGGGCATGGGAGGAGTTCGGGGAGGCCATGGAGAAGGACTTTCGGTTGGCCTCAAGGAGGTTCTGGCAAACCATCCGACGACTCAGGAAGGGAAAGCAGGGCCTTCCCCAGGCTGTTATCAGCGGGGGAGGGTTGCTGCTGACCCAGACAGAGGATATCGTCGGGCGGTGGAAGGAGCACTTTGAGGAACTCCTAAACCCGGTCAACATGTCCCCTGAACAGGGGGCAGCGCCTGAAGACTTGGGGTTGGATGAACCCATATCCCTGGCAGAGGCCACTAAGGTAGTCAAAAAGCTCCTTGGCGGCAAGGCGCCGGGGGTGGATGAAATCCGCCCTGAGATGCTGAAGGCGCTGGACTTTGTTGGGCTGTCTTGGCTGACACGCCTCTTCAATGTCGCATGGGGGTCGGGCACAGTGCCCATGGACTGGCAGACCGGGGTGGTGGTTCCCATCTTCAAGAAGGGGGACCGGAGAGTGTGCTCGAATTATCGGGGTATCACACTACTCAGCCTCCCGGGAAAAGCTTATGCCAGGGTGCTGGAACGGAGGCTCCGACCGTTTGTCGAACCTCGGATTCAAGAAGAACAGTGCGGGTTTCGTCCTGGTCGTGGAACAGTGGACCAGCTCTTTACCCTTGCAAGGATACTGGAGGGGTCCTGGGAGTTTGCCCAACCAGTCTACATGTGCTTTGTGGACTTGGAGAAGGCTTTCGACCGGGTCCCTCGGGGCTTTTTGTGGGGGGTGCTGCGGGAGTATGGTGTGCCGGACCCGTTGCAACGGGCCATCCGGTCTCTGTACGCCTGCAGTAGGAGCTGTGTTCGTATCCTCGGCAGTAAGTCAGATACGTTCCCGGTGGGTGTTGGCCTCCGCCAGGGCTGCCCTTTATCACCGGTCCTGTTCGTGACTTTCATGGACAGGATATCTAGGCGCAGCCGTGGGGCGGAGAATGTCAGGTTCGGGGATCTCAGGATAGCCTCTCTGCTGTTTGCAGATGATGTGGTCCTGTTTGCCTCCTCGGACCATGACCTCCAGCATTCACTGGGGCGTTTTGCAGCCGAGTGTGAAGCGGCGGGGATGAGAGTCAGCACCACGAAATCTGAGGCCATGGTGCTCTGCCGGAAACCGGTGGATTGCTCCCTCCGGGTGGGGACAGAGTGCCTACCACAAGCGAAGGAGTTCAAGTATCTCGGGGTCTTGTTCACGAGTGAGGGTAAAATGGAGCGGGAGATCGACAGGCGTATCGGTGCGGCTGCAGCAGTAAAGCAGGCGTTGCACCGGGCCGTCTTGGTGAAGAAGGAGCTGAGCCGAAAGGCAAAGCTCTCAATTTACTGGTCGATCTACGTCCCAACCCTCACCTATGGTCACGAGCTTTGGATCATGTCCGAAAGAACGAGGTCGCGGATACAAGCGGCCGAAATGAGTTTCCTCCGTAGAGTGGCCGGGCTCAGCCTTAGAGATAGGGTGAGGAGATGAGTTTCCTCTATAGGGCTCAGCCTTAGAGATAGGGTAAGGAGATGAGTTTCCTCTATAGGGCTCAGCCTTAGAGATAGGGTAAGGAGCTCGGACATCAGGAGGGAGCTTGAAGTCGAGCCGCTACTCCTTCGTGTCGAAAGGAGTCAGCTGAGGTGGTTCAGCATCTAATTAGGATGCCTCCAGGACGCCTCCCTTTAGAGGTTTTCCAGGCACGTCCATCTGGTAGGAGGCCCCGGGGAAGACCCAGGACACGCTGGAGGGATTATATCTCCCAGCTGGCCTGGGAACGCCTCGGGATCCCCCAGAATGAGCTGGTAGATGTTGCGGGTGAGAGAGAAGTCTGGGTCAGCCTGATGGACCTGCTGCCTCCGCGACCCGACCCCGGATAAGCGGTGGAAAATGGATGGATGGACAACAACAACAACAACGTTGTCTAATAACTTCACGGTGAGTTTCAGCTCCGTGTTTATGGGTCCGGTTCACTCTCACAGGGTCGTCTTTATGCATTAAAAGCTGTAAAAAGCCGCATGTTCAATTCCCGCTCAGCAGCAGACAGACAGAAACCAGCCGGTGAAACATTAATATAATAAAGATAATAATGATATACGTTCATAGGAGCGGTGGAGACCAAAAACAGAGCAAAAAGAGTAACGGACTGATGTCACGATGATGTCACAAAGCTCTTTGATCACCATGGCAACGTAAACGTGACACGTCGGTGCGGTTGTTAAAAACAATCTTTTCCTGTAAATAAAGGTGTTTTTAAATCAGAATGGGATTTTAATATATTTATGTGTATAAATATAAATGATTAGCTCATCTAATTATCTTTATTAATTATAAAGATTCACCTTCATTATTATTTCTAAAGGTTTGACCAAGTGATCAACATGTGAAAGCCTCAAGTCATGGATTTAGCTCCTTTCCTTCTCTTCCTCCTCCTTCTGTCCTTCCTTATTTCCTCCTGCTCTTCCTCCTCCCCCTCCCTCCCTCCCTCCCTCCCTCCTCCTCCTCCTCCTCGTGATGGAGCCTCCACAGTGAACACGCTGCCATCTGGTGGCTGTTCACTCTCATGACAACCTTCTGAAATATGTACTCGTGTACTGCGTCTCACTGAATACTGCCTCCTCATGAAGAACGCAGTACTTACTGCGTACTTCTACACATTTAATCAGCATTTTACATTCAAGTAATTGACCTGTAAAATTATTTTGATATTTCAATATAAAACTATTTGTAAATAGGAAAAAAAAAAAGGAAAAAGCAATATATACACATAAAAAATAAACAGTAAAATGGAAAAAAATATATTTGGCATCCTGTTTTCTATTTTATTACAATGTATTTTTAATATACTTTCATAGTCTCAGGACGTTCACATAATGTATATTAAATGAAATTATATTGATCTGCAAATATATGGATATTATACTCCATTAAAGAAGCAGTTGTGCCCACATTAAGCCCCGCCCCCAATAAACCAGACAGCGCTCCTCAACAGTGCCTAAATCTTTATTTTTCAGTAAGCTACATTTTTTTCTCCAAATTAGACAGTTTTACATCATGACACAGAGTAACTTAAATTATCTATAGCCGACACGTACGCTTGATTCCAGTCTCGATGGAAGAATAGACCCGAAAACAGAAAAAAGGATAAAAAATAGAAAATAAAGAAGCCCTCTTGAACACAACCTCCCACGTCTGACAGCGTCGCCAGGCAGAAGGTCGTCGGTCCCGACCCGAAGGGCGGAGTCAGCGATTGTCCACAGCGGTTACGAGTTAATGAGTTAGACCACAGTGAGACATCCGTTCCAGTCAGGTGTGCATTCGTTATTATATCTCTGAGAAAGAATAACAATAACCGTGAGAAGATGCAACCCTCGAGGGGGAAGAAAACAAAATGGCACTGTCAGAAAACGGGCAGGAAGGAAGGAAGCGAGGAAGGAGACCGACAGGCTGATATGAGGCTCCGAGTAGAAGTCCGTGAGAGAAAAGGAGCTCCTCAAAGAAATAAAACCATAAAAAGAAATGACACATGAGAGCTGCGCTGAACTCGCCGCCAAAAGAAACAAAACAAAGAGACACGCCCCTTTTGGGGAGGAGGTACCATCCAGTCCGAGGTACCGCCTCCAGGGGGGAGAAGCCAGCGGCCTCTTCTTAACTCCTCACATGCACTCGTTCACAGTTCAGGGCGCCGCCCCCCCCCCCCCGTGGGGGCGGGGTCAGCACCTCCGAGGGCGTCGACCGGCCCGAGTGGCGTCACATTGCAGAGTTCTCCAGTCTTTGATTGGACTTTCAGGAACAAGGAAAACAAAAATCACATCTTCAAAATTAAAATGAACCAAACCGTAGAAGCGCTCAGCTATGTACAGGTTGACCCGCCGCACGAAGCAGAGCAACAGAAACAACGCTCGCATCATGGCACAGTTATTGGGTTTTTCTTTGCACACATCAAAATGCAGTCCTCGTGTGACCGGTTGCTTTTAAACGCCTCGCCGCGCGGTGCTGGACTCTATGTGCCAGACAGGGTGGGAAAACACAAACAAACAAAACTGTGATTCCAGTTGCCAAAATTAAACAAAAACACAAATCATTTGTACATTAATTTCTCAGGAGAGGAAGTGATGGAAGCTGAGGAACATGAAGTAGAACATGAAGAAGAACAAGAAGAACATGAAGAACCCTCAGACGGAAAATAAAAGACACAGCGACACCGAGCACTTGGATTTATTTTGTGAGAAGATCTCGACACTCGAGCGGGTAGGTTCTTTTTTTAATATATATATATATATATATATATATATATATATATATATATCTCCTGCTGAGACGACGACAACATTTCACTTTATTTCCTTTATCTTTAAAAAAAAAAAAAAAAAGACCCCACCCAGAAACGTGTCGTCGGCGTTGCAGGTGATCAAATGAAGCCTCCGCCCTCGAGTGTCGAGTGAACGTTGACGAAGACAAAACTGGGACGTGTCCATCAGGCATCGCTCTTTTAAATAAAGTTTGAGGATTTTGTCCAGATGGTTCTCTTCTTTGACCGGTTTGAAAAGTTCTTGTAGAAGAAACGGAAAACCGCGAGAACCTTCTAGAACTAGAAAACTCCACAAACATACTGGACATTTGAACGCCCCATTTCAACATCTCAAGTCTTCACAGAAACCAAAACGTCAGATGTTTTAGATTATTTGATTAGAAAAGATCGACTTCTTTACTTGAAATGAGAAAACAGGACTTCGACGGAAATTATCTAAATAAATAACGTTTTTGTGTTGTTACCGAGAAAAAACAGTTATCTCGCATGAGAATGTTGAACACAGAGCTGGATGTGGTTAGCTTAGCTTAGCATAAAAAGACCAGGAAGAAGTGGGAGCGGTTTGCCAGGCTCCGCCCACCACCTCTAAAGCTTAATAATCAGAAACCGGAGTGGAGAACCGGCGTAGCACTACAGCGCGATGGTTAGCTTGCTAGCTTGTCATTTCCACCGCTTAATCCTCACTTCAGCGAGTCGTTCGAGGTGCTGCGAGTCGTTAAAAGAAACTGAAGCTAGCGAATTGCAACGGTAGAAGATGGCCGCCGCTGACGGGGTTTGCCCGTTCTTGTCGTTTTATTTGCTATGGTTCAGCCCTCGTTCCCGGGTCTTTATGCTAAGCTAAGCTAATCTTCTAGTCTCAAGGAAAAAAAGCGTATTTTTGCTTCGTGACCCAGTGAATTATTAAAGATACGCACAAAACCCCCTAAAAGGAACTTCAGCTCTCGATGGCGTCCAGGCACGCTGTGCTGCACGCGGGCACGGCGGTTTGATTCCGTACCGCTGAGCTGCAGCGTTAGTGTCGTGGTCTACACGAGGAAACTCTCCAAACATGAATACTTTTACGTTATCTCGTCATCTTCTCGGTTTATTTATATATATATATATATATATATATATATATATATATATATATATATATAAATTGCATTGGTGGCGACGACAAAAAGAATCCAACATGTAGTGCGTTTTATTATTTTTGTTTCAATATTCAAATTTCTAGAATATTGAGTAAACCGTGAAAGAAAAAGAAGCTTTAAAGAGGATGTTGTTGGACACGCAGCTTTGTAAGGTTCATTAATGCGATGTTAGGACGACCGGCTGGTTCCAATTAGTGCACAGTGAGGGGAGGGGGAGGGGGGCACCTTCACACTCAGGTACGAAAATGGAATGAAAGACAACAAAGAAAGTACAATCAGACAAGCTGCCCTGCGGAGGAGCAGGTTTCAGACTCTGCACACCCAAACTAAAACAAAATTATAAAAAAAAAAAAAACGTTAAAATAAAAATATTTCCATAAAGCACAACGTTAAGTTTTTTGTTGTATATCCTACATCCAGCTCGATAGCGACATTAATAGTTCAACAAGATCAATATATTTTTTATAATCATTTTAAGGTACCTCTTATATTTTTCTGAGTATTTACAACTTTACAAGCAAAGCACACACTTCAAAGTGCACACATTTAATACAGTATCGACTAGTTTTGCATTTACAAGGTTTATGCCCCGCCCCCCCTCCCAAAAGAAGAAGAAGAAGAACAACAACAACAACCTGAAACTACAAGAAACAAAAACAAATGGAAACGATTCTTTTCCGTACGTTTTACAAAACAAGGGACCAGAAAGAAGACGCTCGTCTGGACTTCCTCGTAACGTCCGACTAAATATTTTCTACGCGTCACGTTTCGGGGAATTTTTTTTTTTGTGTGAAAAGAAATAAACTCTATGCTTGTCTTGTATAAAAGTTAAGGCAAAGTCATTTTCAAGTTTAAATAAAATTCAAGTTTCTCAAACACTGGATGGAATTTCTTTTTTTTTTTCATTTTGCATATATATATATATATATATATATATATATATATAGATATATAGATATATATATATATAGATAGATATAGAGATATTGATGCATCTCTATTCATTTTCTTCTCCCTAAAAAGAAAACTTAACAATATTTCTCATGGAATAATAAACAGCATTGGTTTATAAATAAGTGGATATGGTGCATTTTCATCGTTTACCGCTTCCACCGATGAGAAATAAAATAAAATCGACTCATCCAAGTGCATCTCAGTCCTTCAAAAAAAAAAAAAAAAAAGAAAGAATCTTTCGCAAATTCCAGATTTGGCGTCCAAATCAAAAAGCAGCTTTGAGTAAAGGCCTTTCTTTTTTGTGTGAGTGAGTATATGAAGCTTCCCTCTCCAGATGGGCTGTTTTCTCATAGTGGGATTACCCAGAATGCTTCGCTTCTTGTTGCAGGAAGACTTGTAGGGTTTTCTTTCCCCTCCAAAAAAAACCCAAACAGACATTGTGTATAGTACAGTGTTGTGAGGTGACCACTTTAAAAAGAGATTGAAGCCGACGCCCGACTGATGATGATGAGGAGGAAGAAGAGTCCTGAACTGAACCGTGTTTTCATAATTGCAGTTCTATGGTTTCAGAACTCGTTCCCTGCATCTCCAGCAGAACAGTCAACACGGCTGGTCGTCTGCCCGAGAGGCTGCTACAGAAGACAGAGCTCCCATCCCGACGCTGGGCTCGCTCACTGGGACTCGACGGGAACGCCGGCGTTCCACCGGCCGACCCCGACGTCCGTCAGCGTCTGCCGGTGACGACACCCTGTGCTTTAAGAGTTAACCTCCGTCAGCTGCAATTACATCCAAGAACACAGGAGTGAAGCAGTAAGAAGAACTATATTCATATATATATATATATATATATATATATATATATATATATATATATATATATATATATATATATAAACTGGAACTAGAAGAAGCCGATAAGGGAGCGTGCAGAAACAACCAGAGCGGTAAAGACTCGACGCTGAACGCCTTCACCCCCAGAGGGGTTTCCTGCTAAACCCCTAAATCTGTATAACGAATGTTCGGTTCGACTTCCAACAAATTAACCCTTCACGCCCCAACGAGGCGAACTCCGTCCCAGAGAAAACAAAAACACGCCGCCCCCTCATCGTTTTCAGTAAAACGTTCTGTTCACCTTCTACGTTTCACCAGAACTCATTAAATGCAAACCACAACACGCCCAGAACTCCTTCAGCAAAACAAACCAGCATCCGCAACGAGCCGTCCAAAAATAAAAAAAGGTCATGTGACGCAAACCCAACCCGCCGTCCTTCAGTGTGTTCAACAGGCTCCGAGACGTTTCCCTTTTGTGGTTCCTCCCCCGCTCCAGATGCTATGATCACATTTGAAAACTGAAGCAAGCCGACAGTGCAAACCAGGATGTGTTTCTAAACATCAGATGAGCGACGGGGACGTCTAGCACCAACATCCAGGGGAGAGAATCATCCCGCCGGCGCCGCTCCGCGTCACAGAGGGGAAAGCGGGCCGAGCACCCGACCTCCGCTTCATCGCCACGGCCGGACTTTAAGCTCGGCAGACGCTTCTTCTGACGGGACAGATGTTTTTAAAGAGGAAAGTAAAGGAGCGCTCGCTCTGCTTTTCCCTTGAAATGTATTATTTGTTATTTGTCTGACGATAAAAATACAGAAAACAGCTGATATCACATCACGGCCGTTAGACACAAGCAATGTTAGCAAACAGTAAACAAACAAACAAACAGCAGAGGGAGGAGATAGTCAAAGATGAGCCACTGGAAACAAACAAAACAAGCAAAGTTGATCTAGTGAAAATTAATCTGCCAAAAATAATTCAGTTTGATGAGATTTAGAGGTTAAGTCTTGCATATGGATTTGAATATGTATTAAAAAACATCTGCTCATTATGACCCATAATTAAGCTACATAAAGTCGCACAACGATGCCACTCTACATGCAAACAAACCCCTCGCTATGAGAGCCAAACAAGGTGGAGTCTGTTGTACGCGCGCTTTCCCATCATCCACTTGGGGGGGCGGGGCTTCCAACAATGCCCCACTGACTAATCTAATCGCACAAGGCCATTCGAACTGAATTAATCAATTTCAGTGACGTCTGTGCCGACTTGCAGGCCGACACTACGCAATGCAAAAGAAAAGAGGAACGGAAAGGAGAAATAAAACAGAAAAGAAAGCAAATAAATAAGGATAAAAAGAATGCAACGGGGATCTACATGCACAGTAAAGTGCTTTTTGTCTGCAAGCCCTGATCCAGAAAAGAAGGCGTCCTCTATCCTCGTTTGTGGCGGGTGATTTGGGGATACAAGTATCGAGTAGCCCTGACTTATATTTCCTTTTTGTTGGATTTAAATGCATCTGTGGAGCGTGGCGGTGGGTTGGAGGACTCCGCCCTACTGCGGGGATTTGGGCGGGGTGTGGTGGGGGTCTTTGCTGGGGGTTTTCCCTGGGTGTGGGGGCGGGGAGGCCCACCGCCCGGTCGGCCTCCGGGCCTCCCTCGGGTGTCTGACGGCTGCCGGGCCGGGTTTGGAGGAGGAGGTGGGGTATGTCTCTCTGGCCTTGGACTCCCCCGTTGGGGGGGCGGCGTTGGGGCACTTCCTCTCCTCGCCCCCGGGGGCAGCGCAGGCTGGCTTGGCTTCCTTCGGAGTCGGCGGTGGCTGTGACGTCGGGGAGTCCTTCACCCGCTGGCAGATCTCAGCGTAGGAGGGCTTCCTCAGCTCCTGGCAGCAAAACAACAGCCGTGTTACCATCAGGGTTCAGTGTGTGAACTTCCTGCATCACCTCTACAGCCTACAGGCCCGTTGGACACACACACACACACACAGTCTACAGGCCCGTTGGACACACACACACACACACACAGTCTACAGGCCCGTTGGGTTCACACACACACAGTCTACAGGCCCGTTGGGTTCACACACACACAGTCTACAGGCCCGTTGGGTTCACACACACACAGTCTACAGGCCCGTTGGGTTCACACACACACACACACACACACACAGTCTACAGGCCCGTTGGGTTCACACACACACACAGTCTACAGGCCCGTTGGGTTCACACACACACACAGTCTACAGGCCCGTTGGGTTCACACACACACACACACACACACACACACACACACACACACACACACACACACACACACACACACACACACACACACACACACACACACACACACACACACACACACACACACACACAGTCACAGTCTACAGGCCCGTTGGGTTCACACACACACAGTCTACAGGCCCGTTGGGTTCACACACACACAGTCTACAGGCCCGTTGGGTTCACACACACACACACACACACACACACACACACACAGTCTACAGGCCCGTTGGGTTCACACACACACACAGTCTACAGGCCCGTTGGGTTCACACACACACACAGTCTACAGGCCCGTTGGGTTCACACACACACACAGTCTACAGGCCCGTTGGGTTCACACACACACACAGTCTACAGGCCCGTTGGGTTCACACACACACACACACACACACACACACACACACACACACACACACACACACACACACACACACACACACACACACACACACACACACACACACACACACACACACACACACACACACACACACACACACACACACACACACACACACACACACACACACACACACACACACACACACACACACACAGTCACAGTCTACAGGCCCGTTGGGTTCACACACACACAGTCTACAGGCCCGTTGGGTTCACACACACACAGTCTACAGGCCCGTTGGGTTCACACACACACAGTCTACAGGCCCGTTGGGTTCACACACACACAGTCTACAGGCCCGTTGGGTTCACACACACACAGTCTACAGGCCCGTTGGGTTCACACACACACAGTCTACAGGGTTAACTCTGCTCGTGTTTACTGCAAAAAACAGAAACTCTCAGTAATAAAAACCGCCCTTGCAGTCGTTACAGGTAAATCTTTCCAGACTTCCACTAAAATGCACAACTTTAGCCCCCCTCCTCCCCCCCTCCCCTCAGGAGCTGACGCGTCCGTAATCAAAATCAATACGAGACGCTGCAGAATTAATTCTTTTGTTCATGATGAGATTGATTTGTTTGAGAGGAGGAGGGCTGAGGGGGAACGAACAGAACAGGAGGAATCAATACTGACTGTGGCGGCGCCGTTGACTTGGACTGATTTGCTTGCAGTGGACAGCGTGCCGGGGACTCGCTCCACGGTCAGCGGCGCCTCCTTCGGCTTCACCTCCGTCAGCTTCACCTCCCTGAAACAAACACAAAGCCAGCCGAATGAAACTACAGGTGTGGACAGCCGGACAGACACTCGGGAGGTCGGAGGTGGAGAAACATGTAAAGAGAGGAGAGGGATGTCAAGATACCACTTAGGAGAAGATACCGGGACCGCCAGGTCCTCTCTAGCTAACGCTAACCGTCACGGTGGGAAATTAAGTTTTACCGACGATGGTTATCCTCCAATATTCAGTAGAACATGTGACCAGGACATCTAGTCTCTGATCATGTGACTTTGTAAACATCCAATCAGTGTGAACCAACAGGAGGAGAGCTAGTTACGTTAGCAGCACCGCTAACGGAGAACCAACAGGAGAGCTGGTTACGTTAGCAGCACCGCTAACAGAGAACCAACAGGAGGAGAGCTAGTAACGTTAGCATCACCGCTAACGGAGAGTTCTGAGTACTGGCTGAAGTGATAACGTTCTCGTGATGCGTTCACATGTAATCTAGTAAAATGTACACTTCACATTCTTCACATCTACACACTTCACAGTCAACGCTGCCAGTGAGGCTCTTACGCTGCTGGGAGGGCGGGAGCAGGACTGTGTGGCGTGCCGGAGGCCGGGTTCAAGGTCAGGGCCGAGGCCGGGTTCAAGTTCGGGGCCGAGGCGGTCGACAAGGGCTGGAAGCTCGTGGGCATCGGGGAGGAGGAGGACCGAAGGGGCTCTTTGGGGCCCGCTGGAGAGAGCGCTGCTCCAGGACTGGAATCAGCACTCATATTCTGCAGAGGAGATGGAAAGGGAATTAATGTCATCATCACCACCACCACCACCACCACCACCACCATCATCATCATCATCATCATCATCAATGTAGTTTTTTATACAATATAAATATTGAGGGAAGTAATATTGTTGCAGCTTTTACCGCTGAATTATTGTTGCAGAAACACAAATACTGATTTTGAGAGATTGTTTCTTTTTTTTTTTTTTTTTTAAGTGTGTAACATTTAGAGGGTTTATCGGCAGATATTGAACTTAATATTAACAAAATGATGTTCTAATCAATGTATAGTCACACAAAATAAAGCAACTTTATACCTTTGTCTCTACATAGCCCAGAACGGACACTAAAAGATATGTGATATAAGCGGAGCTACCAGACGCCACTAAAGCCTACACACTGTCCCTTTAAGTAACAGGAATACGTGTGCATGCATTTACCCAGCATGCAATATATAATATAAAACACCAGAGGCGCCCGAGCGGTCCTCACCAATTCCTTGGCGTTCCCGACCACGACGCTGCTGGCCAGCCGGGCATCGAACACGTCGTCTGTCTTGAGCTGGCCGGCCGCTCCGGGCAGGGGGGGGAAGCTGGAGAGGCCCAGCTCAAAGCTCGGGGACGGGGGCTTGGGGGGAGGAGGCGGAGACTGGGGCGTCGCTCTCTACGCGATGGCAACAAACACAGAGTCAGAAAAGGGGGCGGAGCTACAACTTTGGAACTCAAAGTCAAAACGTTACATTACAGGATGGTTTGAATCCCTCTTCACTGGAGGACGGCAGAAGAAGAAGGAGAAGAAGAAGAAGAAGTACTTACTGTAAACTTTTCGTCCCTCTTTTTCCTAGAAGCAGAAACATTTTTCCTTTAAGAAAGAGAACACTTCCATTTACAAACATCCGTTCTATCTGAGGTGGCGACTTCAACTTTTACTGCTAAAGACGACGTCAGGCTACTTTAATATTAACGGTATTTTATAATTTTGTAGAATTACATTCTATGGGTGGCCCATAGGAAAAAGATGGATACAATAATTTCCTAAAGTCACAATATGTTTTTATTTATTGGAATATTCTGCTTGAATCCATATTTGTTGGCGTTCAGCAGGAAGCACTGACGTGTTATAGTCAATAAAAGTTGATTTAATAGTTTAATCCTGTGAATAACTTTATCCAAATTGAGGATTTTGTTTGAGGATTTTTTTTTATAATTCATTATTAATTTGCATTCAAAACTTCCGTCGGGAAAAACCTCAATAAAAGAAAAAAAAAAAAAACATTTACAGGATTATATTCAATACAGACCAAGTTTCCTGAGTAAATAAATTCATTTTTGGAGTTTTAGAATCTCAACTTTTCAGATTTACTCATTTGAAATTGATCAGTAATATTTTGGCTTTTGAACCATTTTTCCTTTTCATCTTTTTTTAAACATGACAAAATACAAATGTTTGGCTCAGAGGTCACTTTGGTGAAACTAAAGCAGTGAATCCGTCTGGATTTTAAAGGAACTGTTGTAAATTGTAGATTTCTTGTTTATCCACCATGTAAAAAGTGTAACGTCTATAATTTAACTTTTCTCAAAAAGCAAACCCGTGTTTAGCGGGGCGAAGCGTTACTTCGGCATCGAGCGGAGCCCTACCTTCCTCGGCCGAGACCCAGGGAGTAGTCGGGGGTCGTGGGCTCGGTCACCCGGCCCGTGCCCACGGTGTCCCTGCGGGGGAAGGCGGCGGTGGAGGGCAAGCGGGTTCTGGGCTGGCTGGCGGGGAGCCGCGTGGGCGGGCTGCTGCGGACCCCGTTGAGCCGCTCGCTGGGGAAGCTGGGAAAGAGGCCCGGGTTGTCCAGCAGCCCCGCGCTGCGGTCCACCGCCGGGAGCGCCGGCCGCAGGTGAGGTTTACTGTGATTCCTGCAGGGAAACACCGGGTCAGTAAAGGGTTAACGGACCTCTACAGGAGACATGCTCGTAAAATATGAGATTATGCAAGAAAAGACAAATAAAGCTCTTTTTTCTGAAGTGATTCAAGCAGGATTTGAGTTCATGCACTTTTCCTTCATAGTGAATAGAGGAGCCAGATATGAACCTGTTCCTGGGCGAGTAGTGTCTGACGGTGAGGGGGGACGTCGCTGGTTTGAAACTGTGCGACGTGGTGAAGCCATTGATGAACTGGTTGTTGTGAAATGGTGCAACCTGGAGAACGAGAAGAACGGGAAGAAAGGCGACTGGTTAGCATCAAGAGAAGAAGACGAGGTTCAGGTTACCAGTGTTTGTAGTGAGAGGAAAGGGGGAAAAAGATCGTATCCAGGACTTTAAACCAAATTCCCATGACCAAACATTTAGTGAAATCTGGGTGCGTCCATGACAAAGTGATACAATGTAGTATTTAAACTAACAATGAGGATTCCAAAGCATACAGTATTCCTTAAAGGACACAAATGAATGAGAGACAATAGTTTGATTAAAAGAATAAACATTTATAGATATACTCAGCGTATGCCTCATTTGACCCGGCCCCCTGAACCAAGGGCGTAGGTTTGCATAGGGTCCATAGGGACTAGTCACGACCAAAGTTTGGGAAAAGACACAATTGTCCCCACCGTCCAAAGTTTGCACAAACTCATCTGTAATAGTATAAAAACTTGGAAGTGGATTTTTCACTCTTCTAGTATAATACTATGTTCATCGCCCAGAAGAGTAAAAAAAAAAGTCCATGTTTTCCAATGCGCCCTCGAGCCTGCGAGTCATAAAGTGGGGAGTCAGAAACACCGAAGTTACGTGAACGTAACATGCAGAATGAGAGCTGGCAGTCGGACTCATCTGACACGGTAAACTACTAAAATACACCGGGAAATAATAAAGCCTCATATTAGTATTTCGTTTGGTCTCAGCATGAATGTTGTTGACCCTTTTGTGCTTTGTAGATAGGAAAATGCCACCCAAAAAGAAAAGGGATATACGGAGTGTTTTCACCCAGAGGCTAAGTAGCTATCAAAAAGCCCAGGTCGTTGTTAGTTAGCTAGTAGTAACTACCCCACACAGTGCAAACCTGCATTATTTTTAAATGCATTCAGGAAACTCAGAAATACACTGCAGATGCAGTGCAGGATGATGAGGAAGCAGCAGCTGGACCATCAGGGCTTCAGGTGAGGTCTTACATTGATTCTGTGTTGAGGTGTGCTATCATGGCTGACAGTGTAAACATTGTCTCCCTGTTTTAAGTTAATTATTATTACATTAAAACATGCATGTGCAGACTAGGCTAAGTTTTCTTTGCACTTTAGGGAACAGTCAGTTTAAGTGACGGTGACCTACGACGAAGGCAGTGTAGCGGTGTCCTGGATATGGGGAGTGAAGCATACCAGCCTGATCCGAAATTCATTGAAATACAGCAACTTCAGCACAAGAATAGACTGTGACTGTATATTGGCATTTTTGCAAAACGTTTTTCATTCATTTATTTTATTATTTATTTGGTGCAGAATATTTTTTAGGTATTGTAACTAAGGTTGTATTACTGTTATTATGTGTTTTAATCAGTTCCAAGTGACACAAATGTTAATATATTGTAATAAAGCTTGCCTGTTCAACATAATAGCAACACATTTCTTTCTATGGCGGGGGGGGGGTTCTGTTACAAACTGACCCCGGCCCCCATCAGAGAAGGGAAAAGTTATGTGGCCCTCACAGGAAAAAGTTTGGGGACCCCTGCTTTAAATGAACCCTTAACAGCTCATCCACCTGCACGTGGACTGAATAACTCAAAACCATTGTGAGATGAACCGTCGTCCAACCACAGGGAGTCGTACCAGCGTGGGGTCGATGAAGCTGTGGGTGGCCGACCAGGCCTGCGGCGTGATGAGGCTGTACAGGGGGAACTGCTGCTGGGGGCTGTAGACCGGAGGGAGGAAGTAGGACGTGTAGCGCTGCTGGGCGTACGGGTTCACCTCCACCGGCCGGTAGCCGTTCTTTGGCATGAAAGTGTTGATGGCGATGGCCTTCGCCTTTATCCTCGCCTGCAGGGGGAGAACGGGGAGGCGAGCAGGCGATAAGGCAACACATGTTCAGACAGGCAGCAGGAAAACATGTGAAGTCTACAATAACCCAAAGATCACCTTCATTCACAAATATGGACGACGGGAAACTCTAGAAGGTCCTGAAAACATGATTCATGACACTCGAGGGAGACGTCTTTGTGTGTGTGTGTGTGTGTGTGTGTGTGTGTGTGTGTGTGGTCTTACCTTAATAGGCTTCCCTTGGAAGGTCTTGACCTCCTCACGGAGATACTGATATGCCTTGGAGGAAGAGAGAGCGTTAACCAGGAGGTTTGACATGACGAAGAAGTAAACAACCAAATAAACACGGAGAACTTGATCACATACATTAGGGCAAATGGAGCTAAAACATAATAATAATAATAATAATAATTTGCCGCGATGGAAACTAAATGCAGAATTTCAAGATTAAAGTTGTAAATTGTAAAGAAAAGAAAACTCAAATCATGTCGTCTCTTTTATGCTGAGGTCATGATTCTGGGCTTATTTCAAAAGTATTTCATTGATGCTAAATCTGATTTTAAAAGGATAATTTGACGTGGTCGTCCACTGCAGTATTAACAGAATCATTAGAAAGTGAAGCTACATGGTTCTTTTTATATATATATATATATATATATATATATATATATATATATATATATATATATATATATATATTTTATTATTATTATTATTATGAGGGGTTTCTTGTAAATTCATGAATATTCTAGATTATTTTCTCTTTAACTGTATTGACTTAAACACCAGAGAATTTATTGTTAGGGGATCACTTGGATGCTGTGTATTTATGATTATGATTATTATTATGGTTATTCGTTTACCTGCTGAGCGTCTGCTTCTGACTCAAAGGTGATGAACCAGTTGTCGTTGTAGGCAAATTCACAGTTGATGAACTTGGGCAAGTTGTCCCCTTTGAAAAGCGCCTCGACCTCCTGCAAAACAAAACGGCTTCAGTCGTGTTCACCGAGCGGGAAAACTGTTCATCTGGGAAAACTGTTCATCTGGGAAGCCGACGAGTTCACGAACGAGCGACTCACCTCGATGGGCGTGGTCTCAGGAACCTCTCTGAGGATCACGATGCAGCGGTTCTGATTGGGCCGCACCTTCTCCCCCTTCTCGTCCACCTGGACCAATGGCAGCGCTGCAGGCGGGGAGGAGGCGGAGATTTAGGTTTGATTTACAAAACACACGTTACAGTTTACAGCATCTCATCCAGAACAACAACCAGAGTGCAGCTTTCAGGAGTAAATGAAGTGTGACTCAGACGAGCAGGTGAGACTGCTGAGCCCACGCTAACAGCCTCTCGTGGGAAATCAACCCGACATGCTGATAGAAACTCCTGCAGCTGGAGGGGTCGTCTTGTGACGCCACATCTTTAATCAATCACTGCTGCTTCGTACACAACATCCCCCACAGGCTGTGCTCGGCATCCACGGCGGCTGTTGGAACCCAGAATAAACTATTTTGCCGCGATTTAATTGCAATAAATTGAAAAAAAAAAGCCGAAACAACATCATAATGATGCCGATTTGTAAAAAAAGAAAAGTCTGGATTTATGTTTTGGTAGGTCTCAAGCCAACTGCTTTTAAAACGCGTGTTTTCTGAATGGAGTCTGGCACAAAACATCGGCGTTGATTTGTTCCACTCACAGCGTAAGATGTCCACGATGAGCTCCACGTCGGTGCTGAGCTTCTTGACGTGGTCCAGGTTGGCCACCGTCACTATTGGCACGTACTGGTCGCTGTCCATTTGGGAGATGAGGTACATGTCACTGGCCAGGTTCTCCCTGGTGGGAGGAGAGGAGGCACACAGCCGGTTAGCTCGCCTTCATCAGGCAGGCTCGGTTACACCGGGGTCACATTAGCGGCGCCGCTTAAAGCGCCCGTCCAGCAGCTTCGTCCAGGAAACCCCAAAGGGAACAAACGTGGCTCTGCAGGCTGCGAATGGAAACGTTCTGCAGGCGTTCATGGTTCCACGTTCTCTTCCAGTATTTCATAACAACTCTGCTTCCCCGTCCTCAGTCTGCTGGTGTTTAATGTGGTTTAGTCAATTTATTTTTTCTAGTTTTGGATAAGTGAACGGAGGAGTAAACTATATGTGATGCTGTGTTCAAAGTCGAGGGAGGGAGAGAGAGAGAGAGAGAGAGAGAGAGAGAGAGCGAGAGCGAGAGCGAGCGAGAGAGAGAGAGCGAGAGAGAGCGAGAGAGAGACTTCCGATACTAATATGTGAAAAATTAACTACTAATTGACTACAATCTACAAAATTCCAGGATCAGTGTCTTAAAGTACTCAAGAGTACGTCGTGGATGTAAAGTACTCTCAGGAGTACCTCATGGATGTAAAGTACTCTCAGGAGTACGTCGTGGATGTAAAGTACTCTCAGGAGTACCTCACTGATGTAAAGTACTCTCAGGAGTACGTCGTGGATGTAAAGTACTCTCAGGAGTACCTCACTGATGTAAAGTACTCTCAAGAGTACGTCGTGGATGTAAAGTACTCTCAGGAGTACCTCATGGATGTAAAGTACTCTCAGGAGTACGTCGTGGATGTAAAGTACTCTCAGGAGTACGTCGTGGATGTAAAGTACTCTCAGGAGTACCTCACTGATGTAAAGTACTCTCAAGAGTAGGTCGTGGATGTAAAGTACTCTCAGGAGTACGTCGTGGATGTAAAGTACTCTCAGGAGTACCTCATGGATGTAAAGTACTCTCAGGAGTACCTCATGGATGTAAAGTACTCGACGTAGACTCACCGGGAGAGACAGAACTCCAGGGTCTTCTTCAGGTGCTCCCTCAGACCCTCCTGAGGACTCTCTTGCTGGGGCTCGCTGGCTGTAAACACACAAGGGGAAATACGTTGGTGAGTAAACGAGCCCCTTCAATGACCCCTGACCCTGGGAGCAAAGAGTTAACCCCGTTAAAGGAGCATTAACGGACTTAAAGCAGGATATTTAAGAGAAGAAGGCGAGCATGTTCATCACAACGTAAGCAGAGTGATGGAGACATGAACACTTCATAATGTTTTGTAATATCTCTCTGCAGCCCCCCCCGGTGAGGTTGTTGACATTTCTCTCAGGTCGACGCTCTCCGTGACGGATGTCTCGTCACAGAGCGTCTGTACCGGTCAACTGAACGTCAACGCTGCGATGAATTAACCATGAAAACAAGTCACGAAGCAGCTGTTCAACATATCCTGCCATTTTATTTCAGCCGGTCAGAGAATAAAAACACAGGAGTTTCCCGACCCGGTGACGCTGAGGATCCGGCTCAGCCAACAAAACAAACTAAATTTCCTAAGCCTAAAAACTTTCTTAAACTTATCAGAATGTAAATTCTGTATTTTAAAGCAGCCACAAAACCTGAAACAGTTGCCATCTGATCCGAGATCCATCCATCTAATTATTGATTGGTCTGATCTCCACATCACTGACGTTCCACACCACAGGGAAGACACGTTAACCCGTGATCATTAAATAATGATTTCAGTCAGAATATCTATAAATACCGGCGGAAGTAAGACATGAATAATAAAACCACGTTCTGCCAGTAGGAATGGTTCCCGTGCCTCGAAGCCGGACACACACACACACACACACACACACACACACACACACACACACACACACACACACACACACACACACACACACACACACACACACACACACACACACACACACACACACACACACACACACACACACACACACACACACACACACACACACACACACACACACACACACACACACACACACACACACACACACACACACACACACACACACACACACACACACACACACACACGATCTGCAACCAGCCCACAATCCGCCTCCGACAAACAACCAATCACTAACCAGCCCACCTGTGCGTCCTGGTTGTGCCAGCTCGGCACACTCCAGGGTGACGGGGGCCACGGGGGCCACGAGGGCCGACTCAGCCAGCATCACTGGCGCCGATGGAGGCTCATCTGGGTCGGCTAGTAGGGGCTCCTTGAAAGCCTTGTCCTCGCTGGCTTCATAGCCTGAGACCATAAACAAAAGAGGAGGTATGATGGTTATTTAGAGTTATGACACTGAAAGCGCCTCATATATGAAACCAGTCTCCAAATGAGCAAAAACATAGCTATGCAATGGAGGAAAAAAGCCCTTTAAACACCTAAAAGTAGCTTTAAAAAAGGACCAATCACTCGTATTCAAATAATGTGACCATCTCAAATAACAGTCAGGGGTCTTATTCAGGATGCACAAATAAAGGGTGCAAGTTCGCACTAATACACTAATTCCATCAGAACAAAACCAACTAGGCGGAGCCTGAACGCATCATGAGAACATCATCATCTACCTTCAGTCAGTACTAATTTTCACTGAGTGGAGCCTGAACGCATCATGAGACCGTTATCTACTTTCAGTCAGTACTCATTTTCACTGAGTAGACCCTGAACGCATCATGACATAACTGAAGTGAAACTCTGCTGGTTCTCCGTTAGCGTTGCTAGCTCTCCTCTAGTTGGTCTAAACACTGATTGGTTGTTTTCAAAGTCACATGATCAGATACGAGAGGAACATCCATGATGTCCTGATCACACGTTTTACTGAATATTGGCGGATAGCGATAACTTCCCACCGTGGCGTTAACATGAAACGGATGGATCTTGATTTCCCGCTACGGCAACATGGAGCGGCTGCGCAGGAGGAAAAGACGTTTCCCTTGAATCCAGACCATAATGAGCCTCCAGTCTTATGCAACGAAATATCCATAAATGTCCGTGCAAGACTTCAGAGACGGCTGGAGTCAAGCGCAGACTAATCAATAATCTGTTTCGCCACCGTATCCTCGCTGCCTCTGCGCACATTACAGTGAGTGATTACGGCCACTTGAGCGGCGGGGAGGCAGGAATATTCATAGCTCTTTCTAAATTGAGTATGAATGCTTTAGGAGGCGTCTCGGCATGAGAGGCGAACAACTGTTGTTTCAACAAGCCAACACCGCTGGTGCCTCATGCAGCCTGCAGCCTGAAGCTGAGGAGCAAACGCTTCAACACTTCAGCTCCTTTCAGGGCTTCAGCTCCACCAAACCACCTTCCAGGGTCCGTTTCTCCAACATTAAAAACAAGTTACTCACTTCCATTCGTTCAGTGCTTCAACCACACCTGTTAAGGATTTATCATTTAATAGCACGCAATTATCAATTAAAATATACATTCTTATTACCATTAGCTGATAAGCATTGGTCCCTTCCGCTCCTTTCAGTAATTAAACTACAACCGACAAAGCGACTTCTTACACTTCATTTTTTTCCAGCGTTCACTTCACAAGTTTTATCGCATGATGGCAGACACACGAGTTAGCATTGCTACACGTTTTATACACTGTAATTTAACACTTCAACTCCTTTCATTGGCTTCAGCCCCACCCGACTGACCTTCCTTTTACACTTCAGTGTCAAATTGAACTGACAGTTGAACCACCTTTTTTCCAAGTACAACTGCCACTTCAACTCCTTTCAGTAATCCAACTACAACTTTAGTTGGTCTTATACTCCAAGTTCTTGAGCGTCGACTGCCACTTTAAGTTCTTTAACTTTTTACTCTCATAAATACAACTTCAAGGAATTCCCTTTTTAAAGAAACGTATGCTGCTTTTACACAAGTTGCCAGTTATGTTATTGCATGCTTTAAAATCCTTTTTGCCCAAATGAAACTGAGCACATTTGCGTCTCAACTGAGCTCCTGACCTTCTGGGCCGGGGTCGGCCGAGCTATTGCAGCCCTCCTTCCATGGCTGCAGGGCAGTTGTGGAGTCAGCGCTCCCGGTGGGGTCCAGGCTAAACATGTGGTTGGCCCATGCTTTCGCATTGGGGTTGAGGTCCGAAACCTTGGCGGATTCCTGGGGAG
The DNA here is from genome assembly GCA_023566465.1 of Cottus gobio. NCBI lineage: Eukaryota > Metazoa > Chordata > Actinopteri > Perciformes > Cottidae > Cottus > Cottus gobio. Next base: position 1,687,418 of record CM042230.1, on the reverse strand, counting down.
AGAAGACAGGGATTGGGTCAGGAATGTCTGCACACGGATAGCCGGAAAAATAATGATACATATTCACACAGGTAGTTATTTTGAGTTTTACGTCAAACAGGGAGCGCTGAAGGATCCATGATGCTTAACATATAGTTAAGAGACAGAGATATGGCCCATAAAGCCATAACCTAACCTCCACAACGCTGAGGAGGAATCTAATTATCTGTAAACTAATATATCTCATATTTATGGACTCCATTGCGCTTGTACAAGCCCTGTAAAGAAAGCAGCAAGTATTAATTGCATTATAAAGAAGCTAAGGTTAAATATCCTGTAACCTATTTAGATTTGGCTGCAAAATATTTACTCTTCAGATTTTTAAGACGTTTCTAAAGCATCTAAAAAAAGAAAAAAGACTTTGTATGATCCCCAGACATGTAAATAGTGTTTTTAAAGCAGTGAACTACTTGTGACAGTCACGAGATCACACGGTACAATAATTCAGAGGAGCAGAAATTAAGCTTCAACCATCTGCCAACGAAGACTTCGTCGCTTCACGCTGGGGGGAACCGGGCCGGAGGCCTGCCGCCCGCTGGACGCACTCACGGGATCAAAGCGCCGGCTCGGCTCGCAGGCCAACAGAGCCGTGGTCAGAGCCAGCGTCTCACTGAGATCCTGAGACGTGGCGGGCCAGGCGATCCCCGACGGCGCCGATAAAAAGCTCCAGCGCATCCAATCCATGATCCACACGCGTAAACGGAGGCCAGCGGTCTGTCCGCGGGGCCGGAGGGCGACGCCCCCGACTACACTGTGCGTCTCCAGCCACCACCACACCTCCAAGCATCCCCGCCAAATGACTGTGCACTGCCACGCTCTGTCTGGCACCCCCACCCTCCCCCACCACCCTCCCCGATCCGCCGGGCTGATTCAACAAATCTGACGACAGCACTTGAGGCTCCGCTGACGTCGCAGGAGCTGACTGCTGGCTTTGCTCCTGTTGAGCAGCCGTCTCTGCTTTTTTGGTTTCTGCGTTATTCTCCAGCAAAAACATAAATATACATAAACACACACACACAACGGAGTCGTAGCACACCTGAGCTCAGATGAAAGCCGGCTCCAGTGATCCACATGCTAAATCACCCCCCCTCCCCCAGAGGGCATCGCTCAAATTAAATTGGCCCTCTTGAGACTTGGTTTTTAATAGATTATTCTGCTAACGAGTTGCTGAGGCACAAAAAAAAAGGCAGCTTCTTGGAATTAGCCACAGAAACAAATAAAGGACGAGGGATTCAAAAGGAAAAAGAGATTTAAGGAGATAACACCGGCAAAAAGACATTGTTCCTGGGTCGTGCATCTGAAACGCTACCAGATAACTCAGGATGCGTCCGGCCAGACGGACTAATGAAGAACTCAAGCTGCCATAGAAATGGTGGCTGACATCATTGGATGTGGACGTTCTGGGCCGAGCTTGACCTTTAACAGTTTTTTTAATGTTGCCTTCCTTCACAGAGGGAGGGAAAGGTTATCTGCTTCCCTGATTGAAGGCGTATTGTTTTGGGGGAGATGTGATTCATCAGGAGACGAGTTACGGTCTGTGTCATCGGCGGGCAGCCGGCGGCGCGCTGATGGAGGCCAGCCGACAAAAAGACGCACATGAGTCCTTCAGGGGAGAAAACAAAACAACAACAAACAAAGAGCATCCGTCTGTCTGCAGACCCGAGGCTCGTCTTCCTCTTCTGACAGCGACAAGAGCTGAAGAGCATGTGATGAGCAAGCAGACGCATCACCACCACCATGCACGCTGAGACTAATACTGCATCAACACTGAGGCTCAGGGTGATTAAAGCATTACTGCATTCAGACACACAGTTAGCAACCCACATGTCGACATGTCGATAAAGACAGACTGTATACATATTGACTTATTGAGACAAAAGCTTTCCAAACACCAGTTGGCTTTTCAGTCGGCCTTGTGTGGCGGTTTCCACTAGACGGAGGAATTACGGGATCAGAGATCTGCAGCCGTGGACAACATGACGGGTGGTGAGCATGTGTGAGAACAACCTCAGCTACTGCGGCATTCGTCACTTCAGGTTTGTGCGTTTGTAGTAACACAGAAAGACGGCAGCTACAGGTGGAGGACGGGAGGTGTGCAACACACTGAAAGCCTTCATGAGGAAACAAATACGTCCAAACGTTAAATTATAACATAATCATGACGTGTTTGAATGTCATTTTGTGAATTAAGTGTTGGAGTGAAACTTGAACAAATCCATTTGTTTGAAGGACGTGTTTTCACTGCAAAACAAAAAAAGATGTTAAAGGAAATTATGACCCGTTTCACTTGCTGACACGAGCTGTAAGCAGCCTATAATTCATCACTTTAACTACTAACGACGGTCAGAGTTGGTGATTGCTGAACCGCGGGACGAGTAACACGACCAGTCTGAATGAAGTGCGTTCCACAACGATCAGAAAGGTCCTCTGGTCTCGCAGCTTCGAGGATAAAATAAAGGAATAATCCAAATCCCTGTTGAGATAATACACTGTTTCAAGAGGCCGATATTTCCACTTCGGACCAGCAAGTTTGGCTATCGGGCTAAAAAGACGGCTGCCACCCTTTTTTCCGGTTCCCGCAACGCTTACGAGACATACAACGGACGGGGATTCCTTACTTTATCTACAGGTACAAGAAGAAGAAGAAGAAGAAACAAGCCCTCGGCACCGAGCTGGCCCTCCGACGCTGCAGATCTCTCACTTCATCCGTGTCATGGATGGTTAAAACCAATGAGCCACGAGAAGTTGTTAAAGACCGTCTGACGCAACATTAGCAGCTGCAAAGGGAGAAGTCAAGCTTCCCTCAGCATTTGGTTTCTGCTCTTAGCATTCCCAAACAAAGCAAATCTTAACCTCGCAAATGTTCCCCAACTCAAAGTACGGCGTGGCCGCTAAGAGTAACGTTCCCGGACGAGGATCCGATCAGAAGTCCTGCTCCCTGAGCGGCTTTGGTCCGAAACCCATTTGATGCAACATGCGGGGCTATAAATAGGTCATGTTTGATTTCAGCTCTGTTTCTAACATGTACAAAGCATATGGGGTGTGTGTGTGTGTGTGTGTGTGTGTGTGTGTGTGTGTGTGTGTGTGTGTGTGTGTGTGTGTGTGAATAAGGAAAACACTCATGGGATTGCTACCAGTTTGGCTCCACTTTCATTTGGGGTTAAACTGGATTCTGATTACTTGTTAAAAGTCAAGAATTGACGTCATTTCCGTTTCTTAATTGATACGGTTTAATATTTCCAAGCAATATACTTCATATTTAATTAATTTATATGATATGTAATCGTGTAGGCCTCAGCGACGGGCTGTTTTATCCGATTTATGAGGGAAATTACTGACATTTAAATTTGACTTCCTGCCGGTAAAAACCCTGTTTCACAGTTTTCATACACTGCTCAATTTGGAAGTCGTATGAGGTACTTCTCCATAGTCAGTGTACTACAGTAGCTAGTACAAAGCAATGTACTACAGTAGCTAGTACAAAGCAATGTACTACAGTACTAGTACAAAGCGTTCTCCAAACTCCATTTTACTGTAGAAAATACACTTCAAAACATCTCTCTGTACGTATTCGTCACAATACTGTACGCAAATACAATGTGTATTTATATCGATAACCGGGACTGAACTACAATTTAAAAAAGGAAAACGTGTGTGTGTGTGTGTGTGTGTGTGGGGGGGAAAGATTTCCCATCATGCCTCTCTGCTCAGGAGCCTTGACATCCTTAACTGTGTGCTCAACCCTGGAAGCAGTGCTGTGGTTCCTGAATCTTTCCCCCCACCAGCCTGTACTGACGCCCACCGCCTGAAGCTGCTGGAGGTGACGCTGACAATCTTCTTTCCCATCTTGCCCATGTGGAAATAAACTCTTTCCATTTCCTTACTTTCCAGCGCTCAGGGAAAAATAACTTTTTCTTTGCCTCGAGGCCATACGCTTACTTCTTACCCATTTCCTCAGTTCCACATTACGACCTATTTGGAGAGTTTATTGAAAGCCATCAGGGGAACAAGACAGTTTACAATTCAGTTTCCCTGAATCGCCTCGGTGCTGGAGGAGGATACGTAACATACCATCACACAGAGGAGAGGGGGAGAGGGAGGGAGAGAGAAAGAGAGACAGACAGAGAGAAAGAGAGAAAGAGAGACAGACAGACAGACAGACAGACAGACAGACAGACAGACAGACAGGCAGACAGACACGCAGGCAGACAGACAGACAGACAGACAGACAGACAGACAGACAGACAGACAGACAGACAGACAGACAGACAGACAGACAGACAGACAGATTCTAAAACCCAGAAGCAGCATCTCTGCTCTGAGGAAGATTTATTTAAAAAGCTGCTGAAACAACTGCGACCAAAACAGGAAGTGCTCCCTTAGCGTTGGTGTCAAATACAGTGAAAGTTGTTTTAAACAAATCGAGCGTTCGCAGCTACTTAACTCGCCCAGCTTCAGCCTGACCTTTTCTCCAAACGATCCAGTTCTGGATGGACTACTTTCAACATGGCGGCCGGGTCAAACGCTCTCTTTGCACAGCGAAACGGTGCATTAAAATATATTCAACATAGACCGTGCAGTAGGGCTGCAACTAACGATTATTTTAATAATCGTTTAATCTGTCGATTATTTTTTCGATTAATCGATGAATCGGATAAAAAACAAAAAAGCATTGCTTTCAACCCTTTATTCAAAAACAGAACTGACGGTGCAAAAATCTTCAGAAAGTGCACAAACAGGTTGCTCCTTGAACATCCCTGAGCTGTTAAAGTAATAATAATAATAATAAAAATAATGGACTAACACAAACATACACATGTATGCTTTATATCTGCCAAATATATAGGCTTTTATTAAATAAAGTGCACAAAACATTTTGCACAACATTTTGTTTAAAGGGACCTGAGCTGTCAGAACAATAAATAACTTCAGAAATCAGAAAACTTAACAGGATTTGTTTGAACGTCAGAACTGGTTCTCTACACTACACTCAGATACACACACTCACAAACACACACACAAACAGACGCACACACTCACAAACACACACACTCACACTCAAACACTAACAGACGCACGAGTAAACAGCAGAAAGCTGCTGGAGGGACGTTACGTCTTCACTTCAAACGGAACACAACCTGCCGACTAGCCGCAGCACCGGAGCCTCAACCGGAAGTGCTCTACTAGCTGCCTGTTGAACGGCCTTCCTCCACGATGTGTTTCAGTCAACGTTACGGTCTCAGCTGGTCTCTCCTCGACCTCCACGATGTGTTTCAGTCAACGTTACGGTCTCAGCTGGTCTCTCCTCGACCTCCACGATGTGTTTCAGTCAACGTTACGGTCTCAGCTGGTCTCTCCTCGACCTCCACGATGTGTTTCAGTCAACGTTACGGTCTCAGCTGGTCTCTCCTCTTCCTCCACGATGTGTTTCAGTCAACGTTACGGTCTCAGCTGGTCTCTCCTCGACCTCCACGATGTGTTTCAGTCAACGTTACGGTCTCAGCTGGTCTCTCCTCTTCCTCCACGATGTGTTTCAGTCAACGTTACGGTCTCAGCTGGTCTCTCCTCGACCTCCACGATGTGTTTCAGTCAACGTTACGGTCTCAGCTGGTCTCTCCTCGACCTCCACGATGGGTTTCAGTCAACGTTACGGTCTCAGCTGGTCTCTCCTCTTCCTCCACGATGTGTTTCAGTCAACGTTACGGTCTCAGCTGGTCTCTCCTCTACCTCCACGATGTGTTTCAGTCAACGTTACGGTCTCAGCTGGTCTCTCCTCGACCTCCACGATGTGTTTCAGTCAACGTTACGGTCTCAGCTGGTCTCTCCTCTTCCTCCACGATGTGTTTCAGTCAACGTTACGGTCTCAGCTGGTCTCTCCTCTTCCTCCACGATGTGTTTCAGTCAACGTTACGGTCTCAGCTGGTCTCTCCTCGACCTCCACGATGTGTTTCAGTCAACGTTACGGTCTCAGCTGGTCTCTCCTCGACCTCCACGATGTGTTTCAGTCAACGTTATGGTCTCAGCTGGTCTCTCCTCTACCTCCACGATGTGTTTCAGTCAACGTTACGGTCTCAGCTGGTCTCTCCTCGACCTCCACGATGTGTTTCAGTCAACGTTACGGTCTCAGCTGGTCTCTCCTCTACCTCCACGATGTGTTTCAGTCAACGTTACGGTCTCAGCTGGTCTCTCCTCTACCTCCACGATGTGTTTCAGTCAACGTTACGGTCTCAGCTGGTCTCTCCTCGACCTCCACGATGTGTTTCAGTCAACGTTACGGTCTCAGCTGGTCTCTCCTCTACCTCCACGATGTGTTTCAGTCAACGTTACGGTCTCAGCTGGTCTCTCCTCGACCTCCGCGATGTGTTTCAGTCAACGTTACGGTCTCAGCTGGTCTCTCCTCTACCTCCACGATGTGTTTCAGTCAACGTTACGGTCTCAGATGGTCTCTCCTCGACCTCCACGATGTGTTTCAGTCAACGTTACGGTCTCAGCTGGTCTCTCCTCGACCTCCACGATGTGTTTCAGTCAACGTTACGGTCTCAGCTGGTCTCTCCTCGACCTCCACGATGTGTTTCAGTCAACGTTACGGTCTCAGCTGGTCTCTCCTCGACCTCCACGATGTGTTTCAGTCAACGTTACGGTCTCAGATGGTCTCTCCTCGACCTCCACGATGTGTTTCAGTCAACGTTACGGTCTCAGCTGGTCTCTCCTCGACCTCCACGATGTGTTTCAGAACAACGTTACGGTCTCAGCTGGTCTCTCCTCGACCTCCACGATGTGTTTCAGTCAACGTTACGGTCTCAGCTGGTCTCTCCTCGACCTCAGATCTGCTCTGAACTAAACTCAACTTTTCTTTTCATACTCAAACATCTCCGTGACTTATTGAGTGGCGTAATAATCGCGTGACACAACGAATCGATAATGAAATTCGTTGCCAACGCTTTTAATTATCGAATTTTATTTTATCAATTAGTTGTTGCAGCCCTACCGTGCAGAAATGAAATGTTCATGCATTTTTGATCAGCGACGCCTGGTTTGACAGTTTGATCCCAGTTGTGTTCGCTCATTCATTTATTTATTCAGATCGGCGTCGCCTGTTTCGACTGCTTGGTCTGAGTTTGGCCAGAAATCTAAAAGGACAGTTGGTTAGGAGGCAAATACAGAATCTACGGTATTTGGCTGCAGGCCACGCCCCCCTCACACCTTGGGGACCACTTTTAGCCCCGACGGTCTTTGTGTGTCACATGTGCTACTGTCAATCAAACCAGCAGAGCCGTAACATTTAAAGCACGTGCCATTGATTTGAGAACACACACACACACACACACACACACACACACACACACACACACACACACACACACACACACACACACACACACACACACACACACACACACACACACACACACACACACACACACTAGTGTGATTGTTTAGTTTTTTAAGACACGTAAAAGCATCTAAATTTACTTGGGTGTTATTTACTTATTTAACATTTAAAATATATTTAAACACAGACCCTTTTTTGGGCATCAAACCAAAAATTCAGGAACAGGAAGTTGAAAAAAGCCAAGTAATTTCTGAGTTTGAGGACAAACTCCTGCAGCACTCCATTCAGTGAATGGACATTTCATTTCCTGTGTGAATCTTTCACAATAAAAGGTCTACTGTTAGTCTTCCTCCATACAGCATTATATTAGTTTTTTTTTTAAAGGGAAGAATATCTGATAATCCAGCAGTGAATTTTTTATATAAATCACAATAAATTCCCCCGTTATTTTGTCATGTAAACGCTTTTATTTTGAAGCAGCAAAAAAATGAAAACCTGGAAACGCATGGTTCGGATACATTTTGCGGAGCGGCTGGAAAGAAAAACACAAACGCTGACTCATTTCTGGGTTTAGGACTCAATAACATTTGATGGTTCGAGCTTCACAAATTTAAAGGACTTTTTCCCCTGACAGTTAAATATACAGTGCATGTCAGTAGTAGACAGAAGCATTATGCCGAGTCACCACACCCCACGACGGCATGGGAGTAAGCTCCACGGCTGCTCTACAGCGGCGCTCTGTTCCCAGTCCCGGTTCCCAGACCCGGTTCCCAGTCCCGGTTCCCAGACCCGGTTCCCAGACCCGGTTCCCAGTCCTGGTTTCCACGCTCCGACAGAAACATAATGTCACGCCCGTGATCAACAGGGCCAATACGGGCTTGTGAAAAGAGTAACGGGTCACGGTTATTCAGTTACCACCGCTTCTTTCTCTGCTGGGTGTTTCTTTACAAAACACTACTCTATTATACGTAATCAGCGTGGGAAATCAATGCCAGTGAACAACGGGCTGAGGCTGGTGTGATGCTACGTTTATGAACGGGACCAACTGAAGCCGCATTAACATCAATACACTTTGGATGGCCGGTGGAGGAACTGAAGCTCCGTTGGACGTCGCTCGTGTTTGGTAATCTCTCCGTGAAAAAGGTTTCCGTCGGCTGAACGCGACAGACGTTAACATGCGAGACGCTGCCATTGCCTCGAGTTTGCTATCCTTGATTACGGCCGTCGCCATGTTGTTGTTTTTTGCAACCAATGAAAGTTATTTTATTTGGACTGAGGAGGAATGACGTAGAAACGCTATATATGTCTCTGGTAAAGACCTGTCAATCACCTTGTAGCCCCGCCCTAAAGCATCCCCTGCTTTATGGTCTGTCTGACTCTAAATTACTATGAAGACTTGAAACTAGAGATTGAGACATGAAATGCTTGTTTGCTTTGTCACAAACGTTGTCTTTACCCGCACCCCATTGTCTCGGCCGATCTGTACTGAGCATGTGCAACTCTAAAAAGCTTCATCCATCACCGCTTGCTTTTTAGAGTTGAGCTGCTCGAGTCACTAACCCAACATGACATTTTATTTGCCTCGAGCAATCAGGCAATCCTTATTGTGAAGGAATGTGACATGACTGGATATTCAAGTTGGGCAAGACGGATTAAAAGCAGACAAAAACTATATTAGTTAGTCATTAATATACATCAAGTCGACAAATACTAATGACGTGGCTAACTTACTGTTGAAGTCCACTGCCAACTTACAGCAGAGTTGCATTTAACTTCTCTGCTATCTATCATTTGATAAGTAAATCCACTGCGTCTCGGTGTATACAAGCTCAATCCACACTGGAAATTTGTTGTCGCAAATAACCCACATAAGAATCATTAACTGATGCGGCACAATCCTCCGTTCAGCAGAATGCTGCAATAAAAACACACATTGATCCAGCAGCGGGTATCATCACATTCAGCGCTGCTGCTCGTCCAGTAAGGAAACGGAAAGCATTGATGACTTGACAAATATGTAAGAACATCAATGAAGTCACCTTGAATCACTCAGAGAAACAGACAGAAGACACGCAAGAACCTGGATGAACAAACGCTTATTCAATTAGGTTTTAAACTGGACTTTATACCACATTGTACTGCTCCTTGATAGCATACTGGGAAGGGCAATATCATCCATACTGTGAGATAATGTACAGTCGATTTACAGAAAGATAATGCAAACTATTTTGATCACCTCATTTTTACGTGTTTATTTCTACTGTTAAATAAAGTTGTAGTGCCAACAATTCCCATGAAGGTAAAGGAAGGAAAATAATGTTTTGTATTTAGACAACTCAAACTAAAAAAGTATCCCAGATGCAAAAATGTTTTAGGAAAGAAAGCAGGAAAGCGTATGTAAACTCACCAAATGAGAGTTCTCTTTTGCCTCTTGTACTTGCTGCACCTGTGGTTCAGCTACAACTTTCGTGTCCTGGTCAGAAGTCATGAGCCGTCTGCTTCTTGGCTCCTCAGGGAGAAGTCTCTGTGTCACCAAGTAAGCTGCAGGGCAGAAGGAACCAGTCAGGACGCTGATCCCAGAACTGAGGCAAAATATCATATCATGTCATATAGAAGCCTGTCGAGGACGGGTGAACTTTGACTAAGACAAGTGTGACTTGATTCCAATGCCAGTGTGTACAGACTGATGTATGTTACAGTGAATTAAATACAAATAAAAACACATTATACATTTGTTTACCAACGATAATAAACTGTGCATCACACTAGTTAAGCGCCAACTGGCTCGTAGTAGTTGGTAAAGCCACATCAGAGGGTATTTTCGCGTTAGCCTGTCGACCGTCATCAGCGTATCGTCCCAGAACAGTGGAAAATAAATCAAGTAGTAGTTTAATAATCATGTTCATGTTTTAAAACACACCTGAGTAGCCTTCACCGCCGGCTGGTCGAGGTGTGCCTCGATTTACAAAATATATTTTTCCAGGGTAAACATTTCCAGACGAATTAAATGTTGAGACGAAAGCTGTATTATGTGTAAATAAATAAGAATAACTTGGAGGATCAACCACAATATATATTGTAGAAACACTGCAGTTTAATGGCTTCAGCACAACGGACCATCAACTAAAACACAATCGCTTAGTTTCTATTCTCGTTATAGTGACATTTAACTGCACTTCTTTTATCAACACGCTTGCACCTTGTTAAGGCTGCAGCCTCAGTACCAGCAGCCTGGTTAATCACTACCTCCATAACATAGAAAAAGTGAGCAGGAGGACCCCCCTCCTCCCCTCCAGTCACTGGAAACCCCTTCTTTTCTGCCCCGCTTGTAAAGCGTTGATAATCCGCCACAACAATCGGGAGCCTGTCTCTGACTCGGGGCACTCGCTGCGTTTGCATACAAAGCAGAAACAGAATGGCATTGCTGTAAAGCTGGTGACCTTTGATCCATATAACCCATTCCCATAAATGAATGGGGCCAAACACGTCTCTGCATCAATACCAGGGGGCCATCAAAACAGCTGTTGTGTGACAGACTTCGCTCAACAGTTGCCTTAAAACCTGCCGACTGAAATGTGCATTTAACTTTAACACATTAAGTTTAACACATTACATTGCACTTTAATAACACCACGCTGAAGTGACAAATACGTCGCTGTGGGTTTTTTCTGCAAAGATCAACATGTTTCGTCGTTCAAAAACCTACAAGGAAGTAAAAACACAACAAACTTGGGTGTTTGGGAAACCAGAGACTACCACAGGCATGTATGAGTGGCGTGAACTCATCTTGTGTCCATTCTTTTTACTTCATTCAAAAAACACATGAATAATCTTAAAACCAGTTTCTCCTTTAACCCTGACACGCAGACAGTTAAGAGACAGGCGACTTTTAACTGGAACACAACGACTAGTTTGATTTAAACTGTGCCGGTCCAAACCCCATCATCACCCACCTGCCCGGTCTGTGAGTGACCAGGTGTTGGTGTTTACGGTGATCACAAGATGAGCGTTGGCAAATGCAGTTTGACCCGATACATCCCATAAACAGGGACTCCAGATGCAGTGAGTCAATCTTAATGTCTAGACTAGGGCTGAACCAAAACAAGCTCTGCTCCTTCCTCCTCAGCCTTGTTCCCACCCTGCACGAGCACAAGAGTTGATTTAAAACCCAAATGCAACTCCAAAATAAGCAGGCGTGCACACACGCACGCGCACAGTAACCAGGTATCTTGCACGTCCCCTGTGGGGGGGTGGGGTATTGAACCAGTGTTTATCTCCACCCAAAACAAAGGCCCCGCGCGCACTCTCGGGTGCGTGTTTTGTTTTTGCAACAACTTCACCTCCTCGTCGGGGAGCACGCTGCATCTTCTCCTCCTGCAGACGCAATGCAGAAGTATTTAGCAGCCGACACGGGCCGAGAGGGACCGCAGCTCGCACACGCACGCACGTGCCAAGGCAAGGGGGGCACGCGCACGGGGGTGACACTCCTTCCTTCGTCACGGGAGCAGCAGAGGGCAGGGGCGCGCGTTTTCCCAGCCCGTGAACGCACCTTCGACGTTGTTCACTCCGAGTAGAAAAGTAGTGAGCGGCATCCAATGAAAAGATGGCGACACCCCCCACCCCATCGTTTACAAGCTAACGCACCCCGACTCTTCCCAAACACGTGCCTGACCTGCGTGTTAAATCGCTTCAACGTCCCCCTTTTGGCGGCAGAATAAGTTAGAAAAACAGCGTATCACTCACCTGTCGCCTCTCGCTGTACGGCGACGCAAAGACTCAGGCGGCAGCGGCAGATGGCGGACTTGAGGCCTTGAATGCTGCGCAGGGTGTTAGCTAGTTAGCTGGCTAGCTAGCAAGGAGGCAACCGGCTCTCCGCTCTCACCCCCACGCCGCGGGGTAGTCTTCGGTTTCTGAAAGTAAGGGGAGGTCGCGGGGCAAAAGAACAAGAATAAAAATAAGCTGTCTTTGCGAAATGACGGGGCTCGTGCTCAGACCAGCAGCACCGCGAGCTAGCGTAGTTAGCGCGTGAGCTAGCTAGTCTTGTCTTGTCAACTTTTGTGGCGGTTGGGGCTCTTCGATAAAAAATCTCGCGCCTGGGAATATTATTCCTTCGTTAACGGCAGGTTCCACGGGAGGAGGAGGGGTGGGGGGGTAGACAGCCCCAAAAAAAAAACTGAAACCGAGAAATAAACGTTGCTCGTCTCAAAGCTTCCGATCGATCGAACACTCGGTAGAGCTAAAGATGAGCGGGGGGGGGGGGTCGCTGTTTCCTTTCCCTTTCGTGTGCAGCACAAAGATCGTCTATGGTGTTGTTGATGGAGCACTCAAAAGAAAAGAGGGGGTGGGGGGGGAGTCATCCCATCAACAGTGCCCTTAATGATGCCTTTAAAAAAACAATAGTTTATTTCAATATATATAGTATACAACCTTGTGAAGAAAATATATTACGCTCTGATAAATAGTTTTGATTTGTTTAATCAAAATATAGCGTTACATACAAATCCCAACACAACTCGTCATCACCACATGGTATATACAGATATATTTCAAACATGAGAGAGCTTAATAAACAAACCATCGTATACATTATGGAATTATAAGACTCTCAACACGAAACATCCGACTCCTCACAGAGTTTGGTCCATGTTAGGAGCCCTCCAAAAAGTATTTTCTGAAAACATGACGAAGTTCCCTCTATGTTGTCCTTCCAGTGGAGAAAACATGATTCCATCCTGTGAGAAAAAAATCTGTCATTCAAGGGTAAAAAAAAACACAGAAAATATTCATGTTTAACTAGATTGAATTAGGAGAATTTTGCAATTTAATTTAATTTCCCAAACCATATGAATACAAAATAAAATATGTAAAAAGGAAATCTTACAACTGGAACCATTACATGATTTCACATGAAAAACTTCCTTAAAATAGTTGTCAGTTTTTTATATAATATATTGATTCTTTGTTGTTCGTTCCTGTCATAATTTGTAAAGTGTTAGCTACAGTTGCATTTCATAAATTTAAGTTAAAAAAAAAAAATTGAAATTCGGTGAGAAAATACTCAAATAAAGGTCGGTGGAACAGATGCTTCCTTGAGAAGTGAGTGGTCAAGATTATTTTCGTGGAGTGAGACTTCTGTATTTTTCCTCTCTCTGGTGCAGTAGTGAACCCGGAGCTGTCGCACAGAACTCGAGCTCCCGCCCCTCGTTGACTCTCACAGCGGACCGTCCTGATTGGTCGAGACGGGTAGTGGGCGCACGCGGATCCACTCGTGATCGTCTGGAGTGAGTGTGGCCTATCCACAAAGGCGTCCGCTGATTGGCTATTTCTCGATCGCCGGGAATCACAACAACTATGGAGTGAAGTCGTTTCCGGGTTAGAGTCTGTACCTTTTCTTACTGTCAACAAAAGCCCTGAAACAACTCAAAACATCAATTATTTGCTTCTAACGAGTATAATGTACTACATTCTGATATATATTATTCATCTGCGCCATAGATTCTTATTGTTTATCTATTAAAAACACATTAATGCGCCACACTGTCCCAAATAGTCACTAGAGCACAACATTTGGATTAATCCGCCGCTAGAAATAGTCCCAACAAATGCGCTATTTCCTCCCGTTTGACAATTTGTTTTGCACACAATTAAAATTTCCAACTTCTTTTCAGTGGAATGTGACAAAGTACCTTTGTTAAAGTACAATTTAGAGGTACTTGTAGCCTACTTTACTTGAATATTATATTTGCATATTGTGGTCTTCTTTTTACTTCACATTTACTTCACTACAGATTTACTTTGCAGATTTAGATCCATAAAATAAAGCAACTAAAATATGCACAATGGAAGAAATGTAAACAGGTTACACTGTCATGTGGACAAAATTTCCTATTTCAATCAACAAAGCAGTGTATTATTTTAACACTCAGCTTGCTAAAATGAATTTAGTCGAACACCACTCCTGAAATAAATCTTTCCTTCATGAAGGTTAGAATGTTTTTAAAGACGTGATTATTTACTCCACTACATTTATATCAATGAGGGGATGATGAATAACAAAAATGCCTCTCTTTCTCATTTTATAATTTGCCAAATATTTTTTTTTAAATACAGAGAGGTTGATATGTAGATTTTGCTTATTATACAGGTTGCCCCCTTTTTTAGTCGCACAATTATTCAGAATGTGTTGTAACTATATGATATAAAGCCATCTATTGCACTTAACCCTGTTGAAGTGACAGAGAATGTCGTATGTGTAAAACCCTCTGAGGAAAATTTGTAATTTGTGCTTTTGGGCTGTACAAAATAAATTGAATTGAAATACATACATTACATTATATATTGTTTTATTATTATTCTGTTTTCATGAGCAGGGAGGGGATTGCTGGGGAAGTAAGAGGTGATACAAGTGGTATAGTACTGTCTGAAAAATAATAAATGAAACATACATCTGTAAACTGTAAATGCAGATAAAATGTGTTTATATAAAAAAAGAATATAGAAATAAAAACGAAGTACAAAAGTCAAGACAAATAAAAAACACCGACAAATTTTCAAAAAATACTATAAAGATATGTTAAAACATGGAAGAGCTGTACCGTGTCGAATGTGTGATTTGAAATGTAAAACAAATATAATAATTAAAATAATAGCAGTAGTTAAACTTATTACTAACTTTTGTTTGTTTTAGTTTTATAGAAAAAAAATATTTAGCTAGAAATTGTGACAGATTTGTGTATTTCTCCCCCTTGTTATGCCTGCCTCCGGCCGCAAGGGGGCGACGTGCAGAAGGACTGCAGTGTTTTTCAGCGTCTCTTCCGGTTCTAACGGAACGAGGAGCGTTCCTTTCCCCGTGACGTCTTCGGACCACAACGTGTCCGACAAGATGGCACTGTACAATTTCAAGAAGATTATGGTGGTTCCCACCGCAAAGGTACGTTTTATTCTGCTTCTTTGACAGTTTGAACGGTTGTTGTTTCGCCGGTTCTGATATTTGGGCTCTGAGAGACGAATACATGAAGTTATGAAACAAACATGGAGGAGCTCCGTTGGGGAGGAAAACACGTGCTGAGCTGCTTTAAAGAGGCATCCCAGTGCGACGTGAAGGCAGCACGAAGTAAAATCAGTATGTATGCCGAATCCACAAGAGGACATGGAGTATTCGTGGACATAACACACAACGCTGTTAGAAGGTGTTTGTTTTTACCGACAGGCGATTGTATATTAAACTGACACATTTGTTCATGCAGTTTGGCAGGACGCGCTGAGAAAATGGCTTCAATACGACTTATTTTATTAGAAATATAGGAAAACGTGTTACTGCAAAAGACCGGCTGTCCTTTTAAAGACTGTGTCGCTATTGAGGGTCAGACTCACACATGTTATGCTCACCAGAGAAAATAGTTACAATTTGTACTAATCGAATGCCGAATTGACAAGAGGACGTGTATACTGTGTGGACATAATATAACACGTTATCATAAGGTGTCTGCTTTTGACTGCAAGATATTATATATTAAACAGACAGATTTGTTAACGAAGCTTGGCAGGACTCTCTGGGGAAAACGGCTTGCATAAGATTTTACTTGATGGAAATATAGGAAAACCTGTTACTACAACCTGTGTCGTATTGTAGGAATTGTACTCAAGAAAGTTTGCCTCTAACTTTTAAAAGTTACAATTTGTACTAATTGTATGCCGAATTGTGTAAACTTTGTGGACATAATATAAAGCATCCGCTTCAAAACACTGGTACTGGCGTACCGTGCTACGAACAGATCTGGTCCAGTCTACATCCAGGACATGGTAAAACCTTACACCCCAGCTCGTGCGCTCCGCTCGGCTTCTGCCAATCGGCTTGTAGCTCCGTCACTGAGAGCTAAACACTCCACAAAGTCTCGACTGTTCTCTGTCCTGGCTCCTCGATGGTGGAATGAGCTCCCCATTGACATCAGGACATCAGGAAGTCTCTACATCTTCCATCTCAAACTAAAAACATATCTTTTCCGACTATATCTTGAATAAAGGATGTAGCACTATAGTAGCACTGAAATGGCTCTTACTGATAGCACTTTGTAGTTGAACTTTATTGATGAAATTGTACCTTCTTGATTCTTGTTGTTCTGATTCTTGTTTGTAACCGTAGAATGCACTTATTGTAAGTCGCTTTGGATAAAAGCGTCAGCTAAATGTAATGTAATGTAAAAAGTGTATGCTTTTAATTGACAGGCAATTACATATTAAAACAACAGATTTGTTAATGAAGTTTGGCAGTACAGGAAAACATGTTTTTATGGATAAATGTCAAGTAGCCGTTCCAGTGTGTGATCCAATGTTAATATGAAAAGTACATTTTGCAATGACTTAAATACTGTATCGGGTAATATGACCTAGCAGAAGAGGTTCAAGTTTAGGAAAGAAATACCAAAGCCATAACAGATGAGACAAATAATTAAGTTACATGAGAAACATACGTTTACAGATGGCTTGTTTACCTGGTTCCTGGTGATGTGACTAATGTAAATAACACTGACTCCTGTGCCCCTCTCTGCAGGACTTCATCGACATCACTTTATCCAAAACGCAAAGGAAGACGCCCACGGTGGTGCACAAGCACTACCAGATCCACCGCATCCGCCACTTTTACATGCGGAAGGTGAAGTTCACCCAGCAGAGCTACCACGACCGCCTCACGCAGATCCTCACCGACTTCCCCATGCTCGCCGTACGTCAGCCCGCCGCCGCCCGTGTCCACGTTTGAGGTCATCGGTTTGTGGAGTTTGACGACGTGTTGTTTCCCCCCTCAGGACATCCACCCGTTCTACGCTGACCTGATGAACGTGTTGTACGACAAAGACCATTACAAGCTGGCCCTGGGGCAGATAAACATCGCCAAGAATTTGATCGATAAGTAAGTTAAAATGTTATATTTATTTATCATTGCTCTACTTGAAGCAACGCTAATGTCTGTGCTTTTAAAAGAGAGGAAACATCTGTTAAGTCTGACCAGAATGAGGCGATAAATAGTTTTTCTAGTAAGATATGTCCCCACCAAACTCTGTATGAAAAACTGGACGTTTAAGACTCTGTTGTTTTCCTGCAAACTAGAAGAGTATCTTGAAAGGCAGCACGTATGAAATCAAGTTGAACGCTGCTTCTCACCTGTTAAGCCCACAATCTGCATCTGTGCTTTTTAAATATGGGGAGAGAAGCTCTCATTTTTATTATTTAAATGCAGAATTGACAACAGGACGTGGCTTATCTACGGCTGTGATGCCACAGGCTGTTACAAGGTGTCTGCGTTTACCGACAAGCGGTTGTGTGTTAAACTGACACATTTGTTAATGAACTTTGGCAAGACTCTCTGGGACAATGGCTTGAATAGGATTTAGCTCGATAGAAAACATCATGCGGTTAACATGTTTTTTATTTTTCCAGTGTTGCCAAAGACTATGTGCGTCTGATGAAGTACGGAGATTCTCTGTACCGCTGTAAGCAGCTGAAGAGAGCCGCTCTGGGCCGCATGTGCACCATCCTGAAGCGACAGAAGTCCAGTCTGGAGTATCTGGAACAAGGTAACCGAGAGATGCAGCGTCTGTTGCCGAGATTATGGCATTATTTGTTTTCTTCAAATGTTTGGGGATGTATTGCTGGACTCCGCTGGAGGGTAGGGGGGCACGGGAGGACCAGGACTGAGAGGCAGACTGTCAGACCCTGCTGCTGTAAAACGAGAGGTTTTCTGAAGGGACCCTGGTGCTGGAGACACTACCACTTCAATCCACAGGAGGGCAAAGAAGGCTCCTCTTGGTTTTCAGGTCCTCAGCAGCCTGGTTGTGTTACTGTCAGTCTGGAGACTGATCCTGTGGTTCCCTTTCACAGTGCGTCAGCATCTGTCCCGTTTGCCGAGCATCGACCCCAACACCAGGACCCTGCTTCTGTGCGGGTACCCCAACGTCGGCAAGTCCAGTTTCATCAACAAGGTACACGTCTCTCTAATAATAATAATAATAATAACATGAGTCAGTGTTATTATTGAAGCTGAGGTTAACTTGGTGTACATGTCCTCGTCAGGTGACCAGAGCTGACGTTGATGTGCAGCCCTACGCCTTCACCACCAAGTCTCTGTTTGTGGGTCACATGGACTACAGATACCTGCGCTGGCAGGTCTGAACACACTCGCTGGTTTTGTCCTTCTCGTGCGCTTAAATGTGGCATTGACATCAAGTCCACGACCATTAAGGACATTCTTTGAATGTTTTTCACAGGTTTTCCACAATTGTTTAATTTTTTAAAACAATTTTCTGATTTTATATATATATATGTGTGTGTGTGTGTGTATATATATATATATATATATTCAAAATGAATATATAATTAACATATTAAAGAAATTCATGTTGTCTTTCACTTTACTAATATATTTTTTCCATATCTTTTCATTTGCATTGTTAACCAACTCATTGATACATGTTTTTATGAGAAAAAATTCTCATTGCGTTGCTAAACGTTAATGATCTAAAAAACAACCGTACGGCCGTTTACTGTCGGAGGTCTTAAAAGTATTTCACATACTTTAAATCCATCATTCATTCTACTTTTTATTGAAAGCTCAAAAGTCATTGAGGTTTGTTTCACGATGAGGTCTCAGACGTACGGAGAGTTAAACTCATCACCAAAGAGGACTGACCTTGAACCCCCGGTCCTCTGTGCAGGTGGTGGACACCCCCGGTATCCTGGACCACCCCCTGGAGGACAGGAACACCATCGAGATGCAGGCCATCACGGCCCTGGCTCACCTGCGGGCGGCGGTGCTCTACGTCATGGACGTCTCTGAGCAGTGTGGCCACAACCTGCAGGAGCAGCTGGAGCTCTTCAACAGCATCCGGCCGCTGTTCGCCAACAAGGTCCCAAAATTAAGATAAAGAAAAGGACACATTTAAGGATCTAACCATGTCAACCAGCTGAGTCAGCGACGTGTCGGTGCTCTCTGATGCTAATCGAAGTGACTCTGTGTCTCGCTCCCTGCAGCCGCTCATCATCGTCGCCAACAAATGTGACGTGAAGAAGATCAGCGAGCTGCCGGAGGAGAACCAGGTGGGTGAAGACCACGTTCTTCTTGTTCTTCTTCTTCAGAACAAACCAAAGTATTACTTAAAGTTTTAAAGGTTTTTGTAAAAAAATTTGCCTTCAGAAAATCTTTGCTGATCTCTCCACCGAGGGGATCATTGTGATTGAGACCAGCACCCTGACCGAGGAGGGAGTCATGCAGGTGAAAACTGAGGTGAGCTCACTTTTTCATGTTCACACCCAGAGTTCACTAAATGTTTGGTCATGGAAATTTGGTGAAAAGTCCTGGAAATCCATTGGTCAGAATGGTTGCTTGTGTTTGTCAGGCCTGCGACCGGCTCCTCGCCCATCGCGTCGACACCAAGATGAAGGGCAAGAAGGTCCACGACGTCCTCAACCGGCTGCACCTGGCCATGCCCGCCAAGAGGGACGAGAAGGTAAAAGCAGGCGCGCCGCTCCGATCGGAAGGCTGAGAATTATGATGGGCCCGAAACTAGCGGCTAAATAACGGACTTAGAGGTTAAATAACGGAGAGCTAGCGGCTAAATAAAGGAGCTAGCGGCTAACTAACGGAGAGCTAGCGGTTAAATAACGGAGAGCTAGCGGTTAAATAACGGAGCTAGAGGTTAAATAACGAGAGCTAGCGGCTAAATAACGGAGCTAGAGGTTAAATAACGGAGAGCTAGCGGCTAACTAACGGAGCTAGCGGCTAACTAACGGAGCTAGCGGCTAACTAACGGAGCTAGAGGTTAAATAACGGAGCTAGCGGCTAAATAACGGAGAGCTAGCTGTTAAAATAAAACACAGTCTGTTAAAGTAGCTTGTAAAATGACGTGGTTAAAAATAGGGCTGGGCGGTATACCGTTTCATCCGGTATACCGGTGTCAAATTTACGTACGGTATGACTTTTTCACATACCGGCACACCGGTGCCCAGCCGTAGTCACTGGTGAAGCGGTCGGAGTTACGTGCATTGAGTCATGGTTTTAATTTTATAACACAATTAATAACCCGCAACTAACGCTCTTTAACAGGGCACAACACCACAAACCAACAGTTTGTGACACATAAACAATTTGTAACACTAATAATTGTAAATTTTTTTAATTTACTCCGCCGAACTGCATGCTGGGTACAGCCCACCCACTATCACAGAAAGAAGAAACTCCGTCGCTACATTAAAAAACGGAACAGAGCGATGCAGGAGGAACAAGAGAGAGCAGAGATGCACCAACACAACGTGTTGCCCAGAGAGGAGCTGTGTCTGCTGGCTGGAGGGTTTGAAAAGTCCGACGTAGTTTAGAAAACGATGTATTGCAAAGAAGCTGAACCTGGAGGGACTTAGGACCCAGGGGAATGCAGGTGAAAAAACCCCAGAAGAGACAGACCGGAAGTCACGCCACACAAACAGCTGTTCACAGCTTGCTGGGCAGTTGCAGCGAGTTGAACAACGAGCGGTGAACAACGAGCGGTGAACAGCTGTTCAGGTGGCAGCAGGTCCTTTTCGGCGTCAATAAATGTTAATACCGTGACACCGCCAGAATCTTACAAAATACCGTGATATGAATTTTTGGCCATACCGCCCAGCCCTAGTTAAAATAATAGATGAGATGGAATTATGACCTGTTTAACATGCTAACGCTAGCTCAAAGCAGCTTATATTGTATAATTAAAACCGCTAAAAATTATTAATAGAGTAGATAAAAATAATTTATTTCATAATCATTTGAATTGTGGGTTTTTGTGAAAATAACCACGATAAATGTCACAGTGTTTTTGTCCAGATCTCTGTTGATTCTATGTATTGATTAGTAGGTAGGTAATACTGTTGTGGTTCTTATTGTGTTTTCCAGGAGAGGCCTCCGTTCATCCCAGAAGGAGCCCTGATTCGCAGGAAGGCGATGGAGGTGGACACACCCAAACGCAAAACGGTACGTCCGGTGTTTCTGTCGGTTCTCTCCGGTTAACGGGGACTTTGTTTTAAAAAATGATGTGACGCCGAACATCTGTGTTTAATAAAACATTTAATGGTTCATATCACAGGAGAGGGATCTGGAGATGGAGATGGGCGACGACTACATTCTGGACCTGCAGAGTAAGAGTCCTTCATTTCATTGAGAATATGTTAAAGTAAATGTTTACTTCTTGTTGTGTAAGATACTGATATTGTTTTATTTATTTAAAATAGAATACTGGGATCTGATGAACGACGACGAGAAGAATGACCGGATCCCCGAAGTGTGGGAGGGCCACAACATCGCCGACTACATCGACCCCGAAATCATGCAGGTGAGTTTCTGCAAATAAATAAAATAATCTAAAGGCCGTTTTCTCTCAATTAGATTTTTTTTTTTATCTCCCCGAGGTCCTTTTCCTGTTTAGATATATTAAATATTTTGTTTAAATATGAACAGCATTGCCCTTCATTCACATCAGCACTAAACTACGTAAAGTATTTTTTAAAATCTTTTTATAATAATCTTTTAATAATTTATAGTTTCCTCTAAAAGTCTGTCTTTATTACAGCTGTTTGTCATATTTATTATGTGATTAGCTTTCCATCTTCTATTTACATTTTATTGATAGTTTTACAGATTAATTTAGTTAATTCTGATATTTTATATTTCACTTCTGTGCCTTTAGAGGCCTTGACACTGTGGTTAAATAAAGATGAAATAAAGCTACAAAGATCTGGATTCCTGTCTTCTAAGCATCTTGACTTCCTGTCTTCTAAGCATCTTGACTTCCTGTCTCACAGAAACTGGAGCTGCTGGAGAAGGAGGAGGAGCTGAAGGAGCGAGCCGGGGAGTACGACTCAGACGAGGAGAGCGAGGACGAGGAGATGCAGGAGATCCGCGTTCTGGCCAAGCAGATCCGCGACAAGAAGCAGCTCATGGTCGTGATGTCCAAGGACAAGGACGTGCACAGACCCCGCATGCCCAGGACCGCCAGCAAGGTGAGGACGGCATCCGTACGATGCATCGATGCAGCATCGTCGATACATCGATACGATACATTGATATAACGATTTGATACAGCGATACATTGATACAATACATCGATACTTTGATAATGATACATCGATATAACGATTTGATACAGCGATACATTGATACAGAGATACATTGATACAGAGATACATCGATACAGAGATACATCGATAAATTGATACGTTGATACATAGATACGTTGATACATAGATACGTTGATACATAGATACGTTGATACTTTGATACAGAGATACATTGATACAGAGATACGTTGATACAGAGATACGTTGATACAGAGATACGTTGATACAGAGATACGTTGATACAGAGATACTTTGATAATGATACATCGATATAACGATTTGATACAGCGATACGTTGATACAGAGATACGTTGATACAGAGATACGTTGATACAGAGATACATTGATACGTTGATACGTCGATACAGAGATACGTTGATACGTTGATACGTCGATACAGAGATACATTGATACAGAGATACGTTGATACATAGATACATTGATACAAAGATACGTCGATACATTGATACAGAGATACATTGATACAGAGATACGTTGATACAAAGATACGTCGATACATTGATACAGAGATACATTGATACAGCGTTACAACATATCTCTTCTCCAGTTTGTCCGCATGAAAAACAAGAAAATTGCAATGCAAAGAGATTTTTTAACATTGTGTATGAGGAACAAAACTGAGACATTAGCCCCGCCCTCTTCCTGTTGACCACCAATGGGACCTTATTTTGGAGGGGGAAAATAATATGAACGATAGTCAACAAGAGACAAATAACTATTTGATCCTGTTTGAGTTGTGCCAAATAACTTTCACACGGGACGTTTATTAATCTATGTTGAGAATATCTTTTGTTTTATGAAGTAACTTGTTGGGCTGAAATTCACCTTTTGTCTGTGTCACAGGTTGAAAGGAAGAAGCTGGAGAAGGAGATGGGCGGCCTCGGCCTGGACATGGACGACAAGGACGATGTGAGTTCTTTAGACCAGAAAAAAAATACTTTCAAGCATCTAAGAAAATATGTTTGTTTCCTGTTTGTCCCAGCACCTCGATCGTCTGGAAATGATCTCTAGAAATGTCCTGCCTCATAATTACATGTGAAAGTACTCCAGAGTTTTAGAAAGAGTAGAATTCATTCAATTCCATCCAGAATTCAGCGTTTTTAAAGTAAACTTCCTGCTAATTCTCTTTGACCTTTTGATTTAAACATCACATCCTGTACAAAGGCCTGTGAGGGACAATTTCAGTACTTGTTTCTCCGTCTCATTACTCTATTTGAATCAAACAACCTCTGATTAACCTCTTCTTCTTCCTCTTCCAGAGCCACTACGCCCAACAGGCCCGGCGATCCAGAAGCATCACCAAGAAACGAAAGCGTGAAGTTTCGGTCCCGCCGACCTCCAAGACCCGCAGCCAGAGCGCCTCCCGCCCGCCGAGAGACAAGTCCGGACTCCGAGACACAACGGTACGAGGCTTTTATTCACTGAATGTGCTGCACTTCAGTTTAACACGAAGACTATTTAAATACCAGTACAAATGTCTTTTTCTGGTTTATTTCCTCTTTGTTTTGATCCGAAAATATAAATATTATTGTCTAATGATGAACGTGTCCCGAGGAGGCAAACGCTGTTCACTGAAATGTTATTGTCTTTGTTCTGCATGTTAGAAAATACAACTAGTAAATAAATAAATCGTCTTTTGTTGTCCCTCAGATGGTGAAGAAGGCGAAGAAGATGATGAAGATGTCCCAAAGAGACATGAACCGGCAGGGCAAGAAGGGCGAGGCGGACCGGCACGTGTTCGACCTGAAGCCCAAACACCTCCTGTCTGGAAAGAGGACGTCCGGCACCAACGATTACAGATAGAAGAATTTAGAAAACAGCTCGTTGACTGTTGGGACCCGGACGCTCTTCTGGAAGAGAGAAGCTCGACGTCTTCGTCCTACTTTCCCCCGCAGTTAAAAAAAGAAAGAGGAACATGAAGTCCGTTTCCTTTGGCCGGAGGAAACTGGTCATTTGATTATTTGTGACATGCGTCATCCTTGTTAAGCTGCTGGGGGAATCCACCCGACCCATTTAAATGATTATTAATTATAATAAATGTCTTTTTATTCGTTGGCTGTCAAAAGTTTTGCTCACAACAGTAAAACTGAAGAACCTCAGAAAATGTAAAAGCAGAATCTCATAAACCGGTTGTGTGATGGTAATATCTTGTGACTGCTGTTGCCATGATACAAAAAAAAAACATGTTCAATATTCAGTTTTTAAACTGATTTATAGACGATTTCACAAGTTTTTTTCTTGGTAATATCAGTAAAGTGGACTTTAATGCCTCAGTAATGCTGGTTTACTTTGGATGAAGTGATGATGATGATCCTTTGCGGGTTTCCCTTTTTGAGAAATATCCATAAACAAGGGGGCTTAATAAATAACCTTCTGAACTAAACTGCAGTCTGACAAGTTTTTTTTCCCAGGAATTTCTCTGAATAATTGACTTTTATCCTGAAAACCCGAAGTGGTTAACTGTGTGTGTGTGTGTGTGTGTTTTAACTTTAATCTGTATGGAGTTGGAAATCTTAGTTCTAATAATTTTACTATTATTGTTTACGTTCCTATTTAAAAAAAATATCTTTTTATTTATTTTACCAGATCAAACTATTGAGACTTAACAATTTAAGCATTTTTCTTTGTTTTGTCAACAATCCAAGCGTAATACAATACTTGTTGACATGTAAACTCTTTCAAATGAGCTCTTTAATTCGGCATATGTTTAGTTTTTATCCTCTACAATAACAATAAGTACACCGGGAGTCGTCTGGTTATGATCAGCGAAACGAGACCTGCGAGCTCAACGTGCGACCGTTAATCATCTTAAAATCGGCATATTTCCTAATTTAAAGTGCTTTGGTTATTTTTTAAATATGCCGAACACACAACAACATGCCATGTATTTATTAAAACTCGATCAGAGTAGTTGTTTCACGTGCTGGCGTGTTGTAACACCCAAGAAAACACAAAAAAACACCCGTTCTGAGTGTGGACTGGTCTACGATTGGCTCTTATTGTGAAAACCCTCTACCCGGAAATTGGCTTCGTTTTCTGGTTCCCCGTCGCGTCTCGGAGCTCGTCAGCTGTCGTCTCCGGACTCTTCAACCAAAACAACCCGCCGCTCCTCGCTCTCTCTCGGGGAGGACATGCTGGAGAGGAGCCCGGAGCCAGCCTGAGTGACTGCGGGCTTTCGGGTGAGTCGCTCCCCGCCCGGCCCGTCGGCCCTGCGGCGTGCTCGGCTCCAGCGGCTCCGCTTAGCTCGACGCTCTGCAGCTAATGTCTCGTGCAGCGTGCAGACCGGGGCTCGTGCTACTTATTTATTTTTGTAATTATCCTCCCAATGCACGCGACATCGTGCAGCTCGCATGTGTCCAGAGAGCCCGGAACCAGGTGCATGAGGCGGCATAAAGACTCGCAGGTCGGGTCGCTGTCTTTGTTTTTATTTTGGGGAATCATTTTATGACGACTAACAACCTGCAGGTTTATTTTATTAAACATAATAATGTACCTGCAGTTACAGCTAGCTGTGGGAAATATGCTTTATACATATTTTTAAATGTTACACTCTTAAAACTGCTGGGTTAAAAATAACCCAACTTGGGTTATTTTGGTAACCAAGCGCTGGGTCCAATATGGACCGAGCCAACGCTGGGTTGTTTTAACCCAGCAGGGTTGGGTTATGGCTTTGACCCAGCATGTTGGGTTATATTTTTTATCCAAAAATGGGTTAAAATTACCATGTTGTTGGGTTAATACTACCTAAAATGGGTTGGAAAAATACAACCCACATTCTGGGTTATTTTTTTTTTCACTAGATTTTTTGCATTAAGAAATGTATTGAAATTATGAAATAATCAAGCACATAACATCCCTGCATTTTGTCTTTATTGCTAAATTGTCAAATATATCACTTAAGACAAAATTAAGCATTACAATTAATTCCAGTTAACATTAAAAGTTGTATAAAAGAATACAAAAGTAATTTTACAGTTTCTGATTTAAAACGTCATGTGTGCAGTCACTTATAACATCATCAAACGGATAAAATAGTAACAATTTCTCAAACTTTGAGCAAGCATTGAACTATCAAACCAACTTTTAAATCCTAAAGGTCCCATGGCATGACAATGTCACTTTATGAGTTTTTTTAACATTAATATGCAATCTGAGCTCTCATTCATTTGACAGAGTTTGATTCATGTCCTGGTATCTGAAAGACTGTAGTTTGGATGAACTCCCAAACTGTAGCACAAGGCTTGGGATAACTGACATCGAACACAAAAAATGCCTTGAAACAGACATCCACAGCAGCCAAAAGAGATGGTTGCTCCAAGGCTGCTCCATTTATAATGACAAAAGCTTGTGAACACTGATGTCCTTCCCCCAGCATTAGAACGAATGGGTACTCTGTGGTGGATCTCATCAGGTACTCTGCCATGTTGGTCGCAATCTGAGCAAAAAAAACAAAAACAAAAACAAAAAAAAGAATGAATAAACAAAAGTACAAGATTCATAACAAGCCTAGGCCTAGTCCTAGATTTCAAGAATAAAAGATATAACATGAAACAGAATGCAAGGAAACTTGATTAATCTGATATAGAACATCATTATATGAGCCGATATCCAATAGTCACATTACTGGATATGAAAACAGTAAATGCTACTTTGGATATGAAGGATATTAAAAGTGACTGTCTGAACTCACAGGTTTCACATCAATGAAGGCCCTGCGCATCTCCAGGCTGCTGGGACGGAAAACTCTTCTCTCCAGTCTGTAAGGTGCAGTTGGGAGGAGTACCGTCAGCAGCTGCAAGGCTATATCGCCTTGTTTGTCTGTAAAAATTTAAAATGTGTTATAGATCTTTCAAATGCAACAGTAAACAACTGCTGTGCAACTGATGTGAGGCTCCGCCAAGTGAGGAGGTGTGTCAGCATCAACGTTAGCGCTACGTGACACAGATTAAAGTTAGCTAGCTCCGGGCTGTCACGGACACTGACAGATCCGAATCATCGCCACTTTATTTGAAAGATATGTTGTGTGTGTGTTACGTGGTTTGGTGACAATTAAAAACGGCAAACAAATCGGAATTTGGAATCGGCCTATAAAGTTGTAGTCGGTGCATCTCTACACACGTAATGTATGCAGACATTTTAGCAGAGCAGATGTGCCCTGGAATATATCTTTTACCAGGCTACATTTGCAGCGCACGCACTGTGTTGTCCGTAGCTCACTTCGGGCCTGCGAGGCCACTCCGCTCACAGCTGGTATCAACTGACAGATTGGATAACATGGGTACCGAAATGAAAATGACTCCAGTTCATGGCGCTTCTGCCTCCTGTGTGTTTTTGGCGCATGTCATTTCCTAACCTTAACCACCGTCAGGTATATAAAGTGTTAACAAGATTTTTTTTTAAACATAAATACCTCCTGAGAGCGAATCAATGTTGGTGAGAAGGTCAGCTGTCTTCTCTTTCTTGGCCATGCAAATGATCTTCTTTGAGAACACAGGATTCCAGTTCTCAGTTAATCTCCCAGAGGACTCCGGATGCAATACTGAGAAATCCTGAGAAATCTAAGTACAGTAGAAGGCAAAGATAAAAAAGAATATGTAAGACACAAACAATGACTGACTGAGTCAAAGTAATTTTGTGAGATTCTAGCTCACCATGCCTGGAGTGTCCACTAAGCGTGGAAATTCTGTGATAATGTCTAGCATTGATGTGGTCCCATTTGCACGGATCCACTGTGCCCTATGGATGGCAGTCTCCAACATGTGTTGGCCAACCTGGGACTGTGGCCAGATGTTATTTTTCAGCCACTCCGTCAATTGGACGGCCCGCTCTGGAGTTATAGTTGGTTCTGTGATGAGCAGAGAAATGAATAAGTTCTACCAAGCTGTGACATATTAAGACATCTAATATTTAGAGTGAGCTAGTTTCCCATACAAGAATCAAGCCTAGCCTTAGACTACAAAAAACTACCAAAAATTAAATGAAGTAAAAAGTTTGAAATGAAACTGGTCCATAGAGTTCAAGTAAGAAGAACTTAGTATGTTACAAACAGGAGAGAGGATAAGTCAAATCCACTTCCAAATGCATCAACATGAATTGGATTGAAATGGAAGAACAAGACATCTTGCTGTACCTGGTAAAATGACTCTGGTGTCTTGTGGCACTTGTGATGTTAAATGTACTCGTCTGCCAGAGTGGAGCCTTTTTCGGACGTTGCGGAGACGCTCTTCCAGAAAGCCTGTTGCGGGTTTATGCCTTCTCCCTGGGGTGAACCATGCATCCTAAAGTTTAGAAGTAAACAAAAATGATTAAAAAACTCTGAAATTAAGAGCTGAAGTTAACATTAGGATAAAGCTGAGCCAACAATGGAACAGCTTAGCACTTGCCTTACATGTCCTGCCTGATTCTGCACAAAAAACTGATGATGGTGATGTTGTCTTTCTAAAGATGATCGTATTGTGTTGCAACATATGTTGTAAGGTTTAAGCCCATGTTATTTAAGGTAACTCCCTTCACCTTACCGGCAGTATCAAAACATGAAGCCTTGAAGTCTTGAGAAGCTTGTTGTTTTGTTGTTCACTTTTAACTCACTTTGCATTATCTTTGCTATCTCTTTTTCCTCTTGCACTCATATATCAATTCCAGGAAGTTCAACTGAAGAATTTTCTTCCTCTGTTCCAACTTCAAACTCATCAGCATGCCCCA
Organism: Cottus gobio; assembly: GCA_023566465.1. NCBI lineage: Eukaryota > Metazoa > Chordata > Actinopteri > Perciformes > Cottidae > Cottus > Cottus gobio. The sequence continues at coordinate 1,658,188 of CM042230.1, read as the reverse complement.
GTAGGTGTCTCTTAAACGATCTCATATGATTAAATGAGCGATGGCACCCAACTTGAGCACACTGGAAATATGTTGATGTGGAGTATACATTATGTATCACTCTCAGATGGGCAAAAAAATGTCTTAAGTCATTGCCTAAAGATCTTCTACACTTAAAGCACACGTAACCCATTTGTGAAGAACTATGACTTGTGTACCTCAAGCAACTTTTTGAGCTGGCGTTGAAATTTTAGCCGTGGCCCAAGGAGAGGTATCAGGGAGGTCAAGCTGTTTCCAAGCTGCAAAAAACATTAATTGTATTTATTAACAATAGTTACAGAACATTTTTTATTAGGTTGATAACAAACACATATAAACATGTATAAAGCAAGCTACACTGTATTTATTTCCAGCTGCAAGATGGTCTTTACCTAAATTTCATTAATTTATTTGTTTTAAACCACCCAGAGCCCAACTAAAGTGAGCTTACATACCTTCAAAAGCAGGGAGATGCTCAGCCAGGTTCCATTCGATAAGTTTCTCCTTCACAAAATCATCCATCTTTTAGAAATGAATAGAGACATTTTTAGGGTAACATATGAATTAGCACTTATTCTATAGGTCTATATGTCATTGGCCATTTTGACCAAAATAGTAGCAGTAGCAGAAGAAGTACTATCATAACAACTAGAATTTCCATAAGCGCTCATGTTCACTGTTTAGATTCAACACTGTGTAATCTTGCATGGTAAATACCCAAATGACAAAACAACTTGTCTGTTTCCTAGAAATAACAAATGAGAACAATGAGTCCAAGATGTAAATATTAACAAATCTAATTAAGTATTCATTAATAAGGATACTACTGCATAAAGTAAACTGTAATAATAGTGTACATTCACACCGGTATTTTTCTGTAGGGTAATAACCATTGCATTTTTAGATTAACCTAGAAAAATAGAAATATTTTTACATAATCTATAACAGAATAATGCACAGCCTTAGTAGCCCAGCATAGTGGAGTATGTGCAGTACAGACTGTAGCATCCCTGAAATGATTTGTCACTTTCAAGACTATAAATCAACTAAAAAATATTCAGTAAAAAAATCTTAAAACACAACTTTGTCAATCATATTTAAGCATGTGTCATCCAAGATACTCTAATACATATTTACATAGTACAGCATTTTCTTCAGACCACAGGTTACAAAGTCTAGGGATGCTAATCAACTGTTAAAAAGACTGAATTTAAGTACAAGCCGACAATACGTGCTGCTACTGCTAAGTTTAGTTCAACATTAGTCTCGCTTTGCCAGACCATCCACATTCTACATTTTGAAAATGTAGCTACAGCTTATCCATATTAAGCGTCATGTTATACAATACACTTACGTTTAAATATGCGCTAATATTATAAAAACACAATCGTCTCATTATACTTCTAATTATTGTAAAATAACGCTAGCTTGATTATGCTGACTCACTCGAGGCTAGGCTAACGTTAGCTAACATTACCATAGCTACATATTAACAATACAAAAATAAACCTAAACACAAACAAACCTCGTAACTGTTAGACTGCTTAACACTTACGGGTCTCTTTACTTTATCATTGTCCTCTTTTGCGTTATCAGGTTTTATAAAACGTCCGAGAGCTCAGGCCATAACGCTAATGGTCCTATTTGCCTCCGTCATCTCCGTCATCTTCACTGTCAAGTGCGTCAATCAATCATGACGTTCGGGATGCTAAATAATACTCATAACGTTAACGTTATATAGCTAACTAATAATACATTTAGTAAATATGAGGAGAATGCAGTTCGGTTGGCTAGCTTAACGTGCCAACTCGGCTAACGTTAGCGCGTCAACCGACAAAAGTAAGCAGCTAGCTAACGCTAGCTAAAAACGTTGGGAAAACACACAAAAACAATAAGCGGAACTCTACCGTGTCCGGTTCCAACGACGCTGAAGGGGTGACGCTACGGGCTCCACAGCCGGGTCGAGGCGTGCTGTCTGCTGCGTTACGGTGACTTGTTTCTCCGCTCGGTGTGGCCGTTGGTGCTGCCAGCTACGTCGGGCAGAACTCTCTGTTCCACGGTACAGCGCACGAGACAACGTGGCCCCTCCCCTTTCCCCCCGCTCGGTCACATGCGGCGTACGGTGGCGGCAGCCGTTTACCGTCGCGGTTCAATTGTCCTTCGTGGGCGTCAACGCGGAAGGGGAGCTCCTGACAGCCCCGTCGGTTCCATCCATGTAACAGGCTTTACAGCACACACACATCCCTCGGATGTATCATAACTTAATAAGATGTATTAATGTTTTGTATTAATAAGACGTATTAACATAACACATGGTGAATTACAACCATCAGCTAGCGCCATTATTTATTACAGCTCGCTACGTTTCTTTCACCATGTAAAGTATGTGAAAAGTCTTTCTGGGCCATGGAGTGCAGTACCACCGCTATCCGCTAAGCCCATGGTGGCTGTTAGACATGGCTCTCCTCCTGGGGGCTTCATTTAACCCATTGCGTTGGGTCACAATCTCTGACCAAACGTTGGGTCACAATCTTTGACCAAACGTTGGGTCAAATCCACCCAACCTATTACCCAACACCCTTAACCCAGCATTTGGGTTATTAAAATAACCCAGCGTTTTTTAGGGTGTATGAATAATGATAAACGAGTAGCTGCAAAAAAACATGAAGTTACAGTTCTCCACGATTTTCTGAATTAATTAAATTGGAAATAATTTAAATGAGACATTTCTGAAGCATCGGCTGCTTCCACCGATTTAAATATTTTTTTTTCATTTTGCAGCTTTTATAATGTTTTTAATATCTTCAAACATTGTATTAGAGCTCAACCGTCATTTTATGGGAAGATTATTACAGAATATTCTTTAAATGTCAATATTTACTATTTCCTAACTTCTCAATTCTGAATATTAGTCGGTCTTCTTTGAAAATAAACTGAACATTATTTTTTATATTTTGACACAATGTGAAGTACATTTTATAGACCAAACAATATATTAATTAAATTAACAAATAAATTATAAGTTGTATTATAGGTTGGTCCAAAAGATATTTTTGACCAACCTATTTTTGGCCTTTTTGTCATATTTTTATTTTATTGTTAGACATGGCTGTCCGATGTGACGAACACTCCCAGCTGAGAGTTTCATCCATAAATAGGAAGAACAGCTTCTGTTATTGTTGCTCTCCTCTGTTTCTGGTCCAGTAATCCCTCACTCTCGCCTTAAGGCTCCACCTTCAGGCGACAACACTCTGCTTCACACTCGCTCTCTCCGTCCCTTCACCAGAGGAAGCCGCTGTCTTTGTGTTTTCCCGCTGAGTGGAATGATGATTTCCTCCCCGTGATTTAGTTCTGTTGTCCCTTCAGACCGGGCTGCGTCGGGCTCGGGAGGAGGGATGCCGGTGGAGAGCGGCAGCAGCGCCGCCCGCCAGGCCAAGCAGAAGAGGAAGTCGCACAGCCTCTCCATCCGCAGGACCAACAGCACCGAGCAGGAGCGCTCCGGCCTGCAGAGAGACATGCTGGAGGCACAGGTGAGCGTTCACAGGGCCACGAGCGGCTCGGCCTCACACCTGTCCGTCACCTTGAGCTCGCCCTGCTGCTGCGTCAGCACTCTGCTTACAGGCTGAGCCAATTAGGCGTCCACGCGTCCACTTAGAGGCCCGTAGAGGTTTATGTTCGCCGGCTTAAGCGGGACTGCTGGGAGGTTAGTGTCCCTCTGTCGAAGCAGGAGGATTCAGAATGGGCTCAGGGGGGTCAGGGGGCCTGGTTCCTGCTGGTGATTCAGTCTGGCCAGCTAATAAGGAAGTGAATAACTCCAGGGATTCTGGGTAAATACAGCAATGATAGTTAATTATCTGGGGAAAAGGGGAGCGAGCGCCACAGAATCAAGGATCTAATTTTAGATGTTTAGATTCCATGTTGTGGAACAGCGTGTACGACCTGAACCCAACTGAGGTTCTGAACGGGAAGAATATATATATATATATATATATTACATTACATTACATTTCATTTAGCTGACGCTTTTATCCAAAGCGACTTACATGATATACAGTAGACCGTAGACACAGCAACGGTGAGCAATGAGGGTTAAGTGTCTTGCTCAAGGACACAACGACATGGACTGGCTGAGCCGGGGTTTGAACCACCGACCCTCTGATTGAAAGACTGACTTGCTAACCACTGAGCCACAGTCGCCCCCATATATATATATATATATATATATATATATATATATATATATATATATATATATATATATATATATATATATATATATATATATATATATATATATATATATATATATATATATATATATATATATATATATATATATATACACACACACACACATATATATGAAGGGTTCTTCCTCTTCTTCTGGTTGGAACGTAACAAAGGGCTCCTTAATGTTATTTGTAGCACCTTCTGTAAAATGCAGCTTTTAATCCTGATGACACTTTTATGGAAGTAAAACCTCCTGAAAGTGGTCCGGCTGCGAGGACCCTTGTAGTGACCTCGTGCCTCTGCTTCTCCACCGGCCCTCCGGTCCCAGTCCTCTGACAACCTGGAGGCCCTCTGCCGGATGGAGGTAAGTCCTCAGGTGTAACTCGACGTAGACGCGTAGCGCCCCACGTAGACGCGTAGCGCCCCACGTGGACGTCATAGCGCCCCACGTAGACGCGTAGCGCCCCACGTAGACGCGTAGCGCCCCACGTAGACGTCATAGCGCCCCACGTAGACGCGTAGCGCCCCACGTGGACGCCGTAGCGCCCCACGTAGACGCGTAGCGCCCCACGTAGACGTCATAGCGCCCCACGTAGACGCCGTAGCGCCCCACGTAGACACGTAGCGCCCCACGTAGACGTCATAGCGCCCCACGTAGACGTCATAGCGCCCCACGTAGACGCGTAGCGCCCCACGTGGACATCGTAGCGCCCCACGTAGACGCGTAGCGCCCCACGTAGACGTCATAGCGCCCCACGTAGACGTCATAGCGCCCCACGTAGACGTCATAGCGCCCCACGTAGACGCGTAGCGCCCCACGTAGGCGCGTAGCGCCCCACGTAGACGTCGTAGCGCCCGGCTAAATATTATATTTATATTATATTTTATATATATTTATATTACATATGATATATATTATAATATATAATTTATATTCTATATTGTGTGTTTTTAGATATATTTAGAGGTTCCAATAGTTCTTCCTCCCTTTCTTAAAAAACAAAAAGACCCTTCTGCGAGGCAGCTGTGCTCCATCTGTTTCTAAATATATATTTGAGGTTTTAATATTTCTTTCTCTTCGTGCTCCGCTGCACAAACCTTTTCCTCGACCCATTTGTCTGTAGAAAGAAAATGGCGCCGCGGGCATCATCCCGTCTCTCGGGTACAAAGACCCGTGCAGCACTTTCACTCACGAAGCTTTGAGGAGTCCCACTTCCTGTTTGTGTCCGAGAAACGAAAGGAGAAGGAAATGATGCTCGGATGTATTATGTTATTATAGATTTTGTGTTTATCTATCAGTGTGTGAATGGGTGCAATAATCAATAATACAATATCCACGTAAAATGCTTTGTAATATAAATATTGATTGTCTTTTAACTTACTTTGAGGCACAAAATCATCAACTTTCTTTCCATTGTTAATGAGCTATGGAGAAGTTATTATTATTATTTTTATTATTATATTTTATGACGCAGCATGAACTCTGTTTCACTGATGAGCATCTTTTAAAACTAAAAACAATGATTTTCTTTCCTGCTCACCATTGACTTTATATCTCGGTCTATAATAATAATAATAATAATAATGTAATCATGTCCCATATGTGAGTTTTGAATGCTTAAAAAGAGCCTCCAACTCTTGTGACGTTCTTTCAGGATGAAGCAGCCGAACATTCACCGGCTGCAGCTTTTAAAATCTCAGAATTGCCCAATTTCTGCTTCTGCATAAATGATCCCGATTTGAATGGATTGTCGTACAAAACAAAGAATTTGAAGAAATTCATAATATGCATTTTTCACAATTCTTCAAACTGATGCAGAGTGAAAGTAGCTTGAAGTTGCTTCACGTCCTCTCGTCTCCCTGCAGGACTCCAAGCTGCCCCCGTCGCTCAGGAGCAACCTGCTGGACCTCTTCAGCCAGATCGAGAGGGAGTTTGAGAACCTCCACATAGAGAACCTGGAACGTAAGTCAGACCAGAACACCCAGTGCACCCAGTACACACAGTGCAGTGCACCCAGTGCAGTGCACCCAGTACACCCAGTACACCCAGTACACCCAGTGCAGTGCACCCAGTACACCCAGTGCACCCAGTATACCCAGTGCACCCAGTACACCCAGTACACCCAGTGCAGTGCACCCAGTACACCCAGTGCACCCAGTGCACCCAGTACACCCAGTACACCCAGTGCAGTGCACCCAGTGCACCCAGTACACCCAGTGCAGTGCACCCAGTGCACCCAGTGCACCCAGTGCACCCAGTGCACCCAGTACACCCAGTGCACCCAGTACACCCAGTACACCCAGTGCAGTGCACCCAGTACACCCAGTGCAGTGCACCCAGTGCACCCAGTGCAGTGCACCCAGTGCACCCAGTACACCCAGTGCAGTGCACCCAGTGCACCCAGTACACCCAGTGCAGTGCACCCAGTACACCCAGTGCACCCAGTACACCCAGTGCACCCAGTACACCCAGTGCAGTGCACCCAGTACACCCAGTGCACCCAGTGCAGTGCACCCAGTGCACCCAGTACACTAAGTCCACAAGGCCACAAGATCTGTTGCTAACTAATGCAGCTTTTGAGTGAGAACCATTCTTTGATGATGTCATTTAAAGAGACAGAACATATTTACAAAGGAGGATAGAGAACGTGTCTCTTGAATCCAGCTTGTAGAGCAATAAGTACTTTATGTGTTGTATGATGTTTCAGTCCAACTGGTATTTGCATCGTACGAGGACATAACAGCTGGAATAGTTTTAGTGTTTACGGTAAACGGCCGTACACGAGCCTCGTGAGAGACGTCTGTCTTGAGGAGGCCGCCGCCGGGTCCTTTCAGGATCCTCCCCTGACACAGCAGTGCGTTTGTTCCCGACTCTTTTCATCGGCTACACAAAGCTCCCACTCTTCCAGGCCGGTAGCCCGGCGGCGTGTTTGGTTAACGCCTGTTTGACCCGCAGTGCGCCGAGAGATGGACACGCTGAACGAGCGCCTGGCGGCAGACGGCCAGACCTTCGAGGGGGCCGACTTAGCCAAAGGAGCCCTGAAGACCAAAGGTGAGGCTGCACCCCTGCTGGGTGTTATATATATATATATATATATATATATTACAATATATATATATATATATATTACAATATATATATATATATATATATATATATATATATATATATATATATATATATATTATAAACATCTATATGTATACAATATATATATTATTTATGTATATATATATATACATAAATAATATATATATTATATATAATGTTAATTTAATATGAACTGAGAGAGAGAGAGAGAGAGAGAGAGAGAGAGAGAGAGAGAGAGAGAGAGAGAGAGAGAGAGAGAGAGAGAGAGAGAGAGAGAGAGAGAGAGAGAGAGAGAGAGAGAGAGAGAGAGAGAGAGAGAGAGAGAGAGAGAGAGAGAGAGAGAGAGAGAGAGAGAGAGAGAGAGAGAGAGAGAGAGAGAGAGAGAGAGAGATAAAAAAAATACATTTTTAACTTGTATATATCTCATTTCTGATCCACAGCGAGTCACAGCACGAGCCAGCTGTCACAAAAACTAAAGACGACCTACAAGGCTTCCACAAGCAAGGTAACAACGTGTGTGTGAGAAAGGTCTGATTGGTAAATTGTCTCCATTGTTGTCATCAGTGTGTCACATGACTTCTGGATGTTGAAGAGAAGAACTGCTGTTTTTTTTTCTTCTACGTTTTTTTTCTTCCACTTTTTTCTTTGTTTTGCTCGTAGCCGCGTTCAAACTCTTGCCACGCCCGAGTGGGTGGATCCCGCAACTTCAGCGTAACCAGTTGGGAGTTGTGGGGTGGAGACTCATGGGTAACTTATTAACTCTTATTAACTTAGTAACTTATTTCTCCCCCCTCCTCCCCCACCAATCCCCCTCCTCCTCCCCCTGTTTGCCCCGATGTGCATGAGCAGCCCAGCCAGGGGTTCGACGCCCCCTCCCCAAGAGACTTGGCCCTTCAAATGTAGGAGTTTGATCTTTTCTCAGTTTGTGGGATGAAACTCGACTCCATTATCTCACTAACTCCTCAGCTGGTTCTCACTGAGCTTCACGTAACGCTTCACGAGACATCGCAATGTGACATCTGCAGAGCAGATTCAGCTTTTCTTTAATATAGCTTGCTTTTTTTAATGAAAGACTTTTATGATGAACAGACTTTCACTAAGGTTTGAGTAGTTAATGTCTTCATATCTGTTAACAGATGCATCAGATGTTGTGGCTTTAAAGTGGAACAACTTTGCAACTTCCCCACGAGCATTTACAATTGCTATAATATAAAAAATAAGATTTAGAATATATATATATATATATATATATATATATATAACAGTTTCTAAATGACCTCCAACATATTGGAATGCGGCCGCCGCCATGTTGGTTTTTACCATAATTGGAAAATAGAGACGCTGCATACGTCTCTGGTGTCGACCTGTCAATCACCTTGTAGCCCCGCCCCTAAAGCATCCCCTGCTTCATGGTCTAAATGGCCGTAGTTGACTAAAGGAACATGAATCTTGATGAGGCTTCAGCAGACTGCACACTGAAGCTGAAAACTGCTTTAACCTGCCGGGTGCGTTAGATTCGCCGCCCGGGACAGTTTCCTAAAAGCGTCTTTTTTTATTTTTATTTTTTTGTGACGCTTCGCAGTCTCTTAATCCTTCCATTCCCTGTTGCCTTTTTTTAAAATTATTATTTGTTATGTAGCATGAATGCATCAGTGTTACATTTGTCCTGGATTCACAATCATTATCAGTCCAGAAATTACAAACGACATCGTCAGCTTTCATTTTCACATCTGCATCATCTGGCAGAACTTTGCAAAAATCATGTTCCGTTGAATATGAATAAACCCAAAAAGAGAGAATCTGCCGCGCTGCTTGCTAACAACCAGCAGCCGCTGGTTCTCACCGCGCTCAGAGCTCCTCATCATCACCTCGTCGGCCGCTCTTCATCTGGACTTTAACATCTTGGTAACCGGAGGAGAACCTGAGGATCTTCTTCCAGATGGCTGACGCTCTTCCTGTCGCTTCCTTTCAGTTGGGACTTATTTAGCGGTCTGTTTCCAAAAAGAACCCAGAGTCCAGTTTGCATCATCCCCATCTTTAATGTAAACACCTCGACCAAACCTCGATACGACTGATAATAATTACTGATCATATTGATTGTCTCGCCTTAACAGTGGTTTTCATTTTGCCCTGTTTTTCTTCCCCTTTCCAGATTTATCTTTCTGTTTTGCATTGACAGTAACCCTGGAATGATAAATGCTGCATACAGTGTCTGCTTTTGAGTTGATACCAGATCTGGGTCATGTGCTGTTTGTTTTAAAGCACTTTGGTGTGTTTTAAAAAAAAAAACAAGCTTAAAACAAATTCTCTGAAAGATGTTTTTGTTTGTTTGGGTGAGACCTTGAACCCAGGACTGATATGAATAACACTGTTGTCAACTGAAGCTTCTTAGCACTGGCATACTACCAGGACCCTGCTGAGCAAGCTCCTCAGTTCTGCTGACCCAGTTCTGCTTACCCGCTTCCTCCTCCCCGCATCAGACCGCGGTTCCTACACAGCTCTGCAAAAGCCTGGGAGGTTGAAAGTGGATCATTTCTAGATCTTAAAGGGGACATATCAGAAGCAGCAGAACATATTTAATATGCTTTAATCATAGTCTGCTTATGAGACATCACCCATTGCTTTGTGGACTGAGGCGACGTAGAGACGCTGTATATGTCTCTGGTGTCGACCTATCAATCACCCTGTAGCCCCGCCCTAAAGCATCCCCTGCTTTATGGTCTCTGACTCTAAATTACCATAATTTACTAAATGAACATCATGCTTTAACACATGAAGCATAGACTTCTATACAACCAGAGGAGTCACCCCCTGGTGGTCAGGAGAGAGAATGCAGCTTTAACACATGAAGCATAGACTTCTATACAACCAGAGGAGTCGCCCCCTGTGGTCAGTAAAAAGAATGCAGTTTTAACGCATGAAGCATAGACTTGTATACAACCAGAGGAGTCACCCTCTGGTGGTCAGTAGAGAGAATGCAGCTTTAACACACTGAAGCATAGACTTCACTTTTTAGAATATGAGTTTGCCATCTGGCTTTAATTAAAACTTCCTCCCAAAAAACATATTTTTTCTCCTACGGTCCATCTTAATAAACCTGTATCTACCTTCTGTCTCAGTTTGAGCCTGTCTCTTTAAGACCCCCTCCCAAAAAAGCCCAGTCTGCTCGGATTGGCTTGCAAGAAAAATATGGTGCAGTTTCATGATATGTCCCTTTTTTAAATGTGTTAAATGAGGGAGAATTGTGGGAAAATGTTAAAACATTCCTATTAATTTTATTAGATCAGAAGGTATTCATGGCATATCAAGGTTTCCTTAAAACAAGTATGGATTTATTGGTTTGATGGAATGTTATTGACATTTAAATTCACTAATTTGATAGTGCAATAATGATTATTAAAATTGTCCATTGAGGAACTTTTTTTTTTCAAGTGTGGGAATGCTGAAACATGTCAGTCTTAATTCCTACCCAACAAACGGATGCAGACGTGAAGAAGTGTGTAGGAACCCGGTTCTGTTCGGTTCTGTGACGTCACTCCGTGTTAACGCGGTATTTGGTTTTCGCTGTCAGATCGTGTCCAGTTTCAAAGCGACCACGTCCAGAGCTGTGTGCCAGCTGGTCCGGGAGTATGTCGGCCACAGAGACGGCATCTGGGACCTCAGCGTCTCCCGGATTCAACCGGTGGTGCTCGGCACGGCGTCTGCAGGTATTTCCACCTTTTTCATTTTCATCGCCTTCTTTTCCTTTTTTTTCTATTCTTCTGTTGCGGATAACTTTACTTTACTTTTTTTCACATACTGACTTTTCTTTACTTTTTTCGCCATACTATGACTATTTGTATTTTTCTAACTTTTTTACTTTTTATTTACTATTTATACTACAGACATATGACCTTTTTTTTACTTTTTTTGACATACTATAATTTCTTTTTTAAAAACTTTTTTCGGCACTGACCTTTTTTTGTTGCTTTTTGGACATACTGAATTTTTTATACTTTGACAAATGATATTTTTTGACTTTTTTGACATACTATGACTTTTTTGACATACTATGACGTTTTCATACTTTTTTTGACAAATTATGTTTTGACTTTTTTGACATACTATGACTTTTTTTATACTTTTTTTGACAAATTATATCTTTTGACCTTTTTGACATACTATGATTTTTTTGACAAATATTTTTTGACTTTTTTGACATACTATGACTTTTAATTTTTTTGGACAAATTATATTTTTTTACTTTTTTGCCATACTGTGACTTTTCTGCCATACTATGACTTTTTTTATACTTTTTTTGACAAATTATATTTGTTTACTTTTTTTGACATACTATGACTTTTTTATACTTTTGACAAATGATATTTTTTGACTTTTTTGACATACTATGACTTTTTTAATTTTTTTGGACAAATTATATTTTTTTACTTTTTTGCCATACTGTGACTTTTTTGCCATACTATGACTTTTTTTATACTTTTTTTGACAAATTATATTTTTTGACTTTTTTGACATACTATGACTTTTTTGACATACTATGACTTTTTTATACTTTTATTGACAAATGATGTTTTTGACTTTTTTGCCATACTATGACTTTTTTGCCATACTATGACCTTTTTATACTTTCTTTGACAAATTATATTTTTTGACTTTTTTGACATACTATGACTTTTTTATACTTTTTTTGACAAATTATATTTTTTGACTTTTTTCACATACTGTGACTTTTTTAATACTTTTTTTGACATTATATTTTTTGACTTTTTTGACATACTATGACTTTTTTATACTTTTTTGGACAAATTCTATTTTTTGACTTTTTTGACATACTGACTTTTTTGCCATACTATGACTTTTTTTATACTTTTTTTGACAAATGATATCTTTTGACTTTTCTGACATACTATAACTTTTTTTATACTTTTTTTGACAAATTATATTTTTTGACTTTTCTGACATACTATAACTTTTTTTATACTTTTTTTGACAAATTATATTTTTTGACTTTTCTGACATACTATGACTTTTTTATACTTTTTTAGACAAATTATGTTTTTGACTTTTTTGCCATACTATGACTTTTTTGCCATACTATGACCTTTTTATACTTTTTTTGACAAATGATATTTTTTGACTTTTTTGACATACTATGACTTTTTTAATACTTTTTTTGACAAATTATATTTTTTTACTTTTTTGACATACTATGACTTTTTTGACATACTATGACTTTTTTATACTTTTATTGACAAATGATGTTTTTGACTTTTTTGCCATACTATGACTTTTTTGCCATACTATGACCTTTTTATACTTTTTTTGACAAATTATATTTTTTGACTTTTTTGACATACTATGACTTTTTTATACTTTTTTTTGACAAATTATATTTTTTGACTTTTTTCACATACTGTGACTTTTTTTATACTTTTTTTGACATTATATTTTTTGACTTTTTTGACATACTATGACTTTTTTATACTTTTTTGGACAAATTCTATTTTTTGACTTTTTTGACATACTGTGACTTTTTTGCCATACTATGACTTTTTTATACTTTTTTTGACAAATTATATTTTTTGACTTTTTTTATACTTTTTTTGACAAATGATATCTTTTGACTTTTCTGACATACTATAACTTTTTTTATACTTTTTTTGACAAATTATATTTTTTGACTTTTCTGACATACTATAACTTTTTTTATACTTTTTTTGACAAATGATATTTTTTGACTTTTTTGACATACTATGACTTTTTTTATACTTTCTTTGACAAATTATATTTTTTGACTTTTTTGACATACCGTGACTTTTTTTATACTTTTTTTGACATTATATTTTTTGACTTTTTTCACATACTATGACTTTTTTATACTTTTTTTGACAAATTCTATTTTTTGACTTTTTTGACATACTGTGACCTTTTTGCCATACTACGACTTTTTTTATACTTCTTTTGACAAATTATATTTTTTTGACTTTTCTGACATACTATAACCTTTTTTATACTTTTTTTGACAAATTATATTTTTTGACTTTTTTGACGTACTGTGACTTTTTTGCCATACTATAACTTTTTTTATACTTTTTTTGACAAATGATATTTTTTGACTTTTTTGCCATACTATGACTTTTTTTATACTTTTTTTGACAAATGATATCTTTTGACTTTTCTGACATACTATAACTTTTTTTATACTTTTTTTGACAAATGATATTTTTTGACTTTTTTGACATACTATAACCTTTTTTATACTTTTTTTGACTAATGATATTTTTTGACTTTTTTGACATACTATAACTTTTTTGATACTTTTTTTGACAAATGATATTTTTTGACATACTATGACTTTTTTATAGGGATGCAACGATACCACTTTTTACAAACCGATACGAGTACGAGTATTTTTATTTGTGTACTTGCCGATACCGAGTACCGATACCGATACTTCTTAGATTTGGTCTCCATGAAAGTGCAATTAATTTGGAGGCAGATTTTATTTTATCCTCTGCAGATTATGTCAAGCCTATAGTACAAAATTAACAGAAGGCTATCCCAAGCTTTAAACTTCTTGTGGAAGTCCCTCTAATGTCGGACCATAAAACGCCCCGTGTCCATGTTCATAATGTAAGCGATAATATTAGGGATCGAGCAATTATATAGGAAGCTGTGTTCCAAGTTATGTTTCCGGTGCTTTTATTGTGGAGGGAGAAACGGAAAAGAAAAGAGTGGAATTGTGGGATATACGTGTGTGAAGGAGATAAAAAAGTGGTTCAAGTTACCCTGCAGCGTGTTTTCATTTTATTAGAATTACAAATATAGACACACAACAGACACTCGGCTACAATAATATCATCCGTAGCCGCACAACAGCGTCTGAATGAGGCCGCTGCCAGCGCTACTTCAGGTGGATCAGCAACAGTTTGATTCAAACCGGCAGGACGGCAGTCATTTTTTACTGTGTGAACGCGACGCACATTACTCTACACACCTTGCTGCAAGAGCCGCAAGAGAGCGACGAAAGAGCCGTATGCGGCTCTGGATCACGGGTTGCCGACCCCTGCCCTAGACGTTGAAGTCAGGTAGGACAACAAATCTTTTTCTCCACAAAGCGCGACCAGTTTGTTGTAGTGAAATACTGTTGAGTGGTATCGGTTCTTGGTATCGGCAATTGAAACCGATACGAGTACGAGTATTTTAACGCAGTATCGACCCCCGATACCGGTATCGGTGCATCCCTACTTTTTTATACTTTTTTTGACAAATTATATTGTGGGAACTCCTAACCTCCTGTCTTCTTTCTCCCCCGTGTCTCATCAGATCACTCTGCCATGCTGTGGAGCATCGAGACGGGGAAGTGCCTCCTCAAGTACGTTGGCCATCAGGGATCAGGTGAGCATGAGAGACCTCGAGTGCATTCAGGAAGTTGTTGCAGCACGTTTATTAGGAAATCTCTTCAAGAAACGTTTGACGAGCCTAAAGAAGCAAATGTTTTGTGTCTCCTCAGTCAACTCCATCAAGTTCCACCCGACTGAACAGATGGCTCTGACGGGTAACGTCCTCCAAATATAATCTTTGTGTCCCATAAATAATATTGATGATAATTTTATGGACCTTTTAATTATAAATGTTATGTGGTTAAACGGATCATAAAACACGCAGATTGGATTTTTTTCACGTTGATACTAATTGCCGATCATTGATGATCCATATTAGATGGTTTTTGTTGTTTGACAGGCTCAGTAAACCATCAAAACGTCAAAATGATATCCTTTTACTTTGTCATAGTGGTTTAGTGTTTTTTTTTGTAGTAATTTTATCTATTAAAAAAAGTTGTATTAATGCATTATAAGCTGCTTAGAGGTTAAACTGTTCTAAGTTCATCTCTAATATCTATTTATATTATTGGATTCACACATTTTTACAAGATTCCATGTGAATAATAACAGTAAAGTCATAATTTCCCTTCGCCCAACACTCGTCTGTACCGAACGGAGCCTGAACGCATCATAATGTAACTGAAGGGAACTCTAACGCTGCTAACGCCACGGGTTGGTTGCTCACAAGGTCACATGATCAGAGACTAGAAAAGCATGAAGGACGTCCTGATCACATGTTGGTTTTTACATAAAACTTTATTCACGCTGACGGTCGTCTTGATTCGGATGTTTCTGCTTCATCTTCATCCTCCTCTTCCTCCTCAGCCTCCGGAGACCAGACGGCTCACATCTGGAGATACATGGTGCAGCTGCCGACTCCTCAGCCGGTGGCTGATGTCAGCGTAAGCTGTCTGTCTGTCTGTCTGTCTGTCTGTCTGTCTGTCTGTCTGTCTGTCTGCCTGCCTGCCTGCCTGCCTGCCTGCCTGCCTGCCTGTCTGTCTGTCTGTCTGATCTCACATCAGACAATAACTTTTTTATAATTTATTTTTTGACATATTACTTTTTTATACTTTTTTCAACATGCTGTAACACTGACTTTTTTTTATAATTTTGTATATTTGTATAAGACTAATATTTTAAATTATTTTAGTCTAAACTCACAGCTCCTCTCGTGGTTGCACAGTTTAAAATAAAACACACATTATATTTTTCTGTTTCGGCAGCAGACTCCGTGCGAGGACGACGTGGACTTCTCGGACAAGGACGAGGCCGACGGCGAGGCCGAGGGTCCGAGCGACTGCCCCTCCGTCCGCGTGGCCGCCACGACGCTGCGCAGCCACCAGGGGGTGGTGATCGCCGCCGACTGGCTGGTGGGCGGCAAGCAGGTGGTGACGGCCTCCTGGGACCGAGCCGCCAACCTGTACGACGTGGAGACGTCGGAGCTGGTCCACTCGCTCACCGGTACGATTTAAAGGAACAGTACGGTTGAAAGGAACAGTACGGTTTAAAGGAACTGTACGATGTACGATTTAAAGGAACAGTACGGTTTAAAGGAACTGTACGATGTACGATTTAAAGGAACTGTACGGTTTAAAGGAACAGTACGGTTTAAAGGAACAGTACGATTTAAAGGAACGGTACACTAATGCAGGCCTCAATATATAATATGTGTTTATTATAGAGGTTAAAAATCTACCGACCTGTGTGTGTGTGTGTGTGTGTGTGTGTTTCAGGCCATGACCAGGAGCTGACCCACTGCTGCACACACCCCACCCAGCGTCTGGTGGTCACCTCGTCCAGAGACACCACCTTCAGACTGTGGGACTTCAGAGACCCGTCCATCCACTCTGTCAACGTGTTCCAGGGACACACAGAGTCAGACACACACACACACACACACACACACACACACACACACACACACACACACACACACACACACACACACACACACACACAATTCATTAGAAACAGTATATGTGTAGTCTAATACAGTTTGTGTAGTTTTATAAGTAATAAACTATGGCTTTGTTTTCGTGTTTTTATTATTTATTAATATACAAACAACATTTTTTATTGTCACCTTAAATGTATATGTTGGTTTTATTTGTGCCACAAGGGGGCGATGAGACATTTGTTGTCACAGCTACACTTTTGCTGTGTGAAGCAATATTAAATGTTTAGGGCAGATATCATAAGGATCAGCTGTTGCAGTCGTTGTTGTTGTTGTTGTTGTCCTCCTCTCCCCGTCGGTCTAAACAAACCCGCTCTCTCGTCCTTCGCAGCACGGTGACGTCCGCCGTGTTCACGGTGGGCGACAACGTGGTGTCGGGGAGCGACGACCGCACCGTGAAGGTGTGGGACCTGAAGAACATGAGGTCGCCCATCGCCACCATCCGCACCGACTCCGCCGTCAACAGGTCTGAGATCTGCGGCTCGAGCCCCGACTCGCCTCCCGGTTCTCACACGTCATCTGTCGTGGTTTTTATTTTACGATGACGACGCTGAAGCCGGTTCTGTTGTTTTTACATTTATTCACTTTATTTGTCTTCTTTTGCATTTTCGGGCAATTCAGAGAAAAATACTTTAGTCAATAATCTGTTTGGTTTCAGTCGGGTCACGTCACAGCAAAAGAGATTTCCTTCTCTAGTTGGAAATTGTTTTGCTCATAAATCCCGTTGTTGTTGTGTTCAGGATCAGCGTGTCTGTGACCCAGAAGATCATCGCTCTTCCTCACGACAATCGGCAGGTCCGGCTGTTCGACATGGCCGGGGTGCGACTGGCTCGACTCCCACGGAGCAACAGACAGGTGAGGAGGGGGAGGGGCCTCCGGTTGGCCCCTCCCAGCTTCCATACACACACCTCTATCCACATATATCCACAGCTCCATAAATGATGAGATCATATTAATTTTAGGTTTTGCTATTTGTGGCTCTACCTTTATACAGAAGCACAACTTGTAATGTTAATATTTTATCTTTTTTATCTGTTCCCATTTGGCCAAAGTGCAAAACCTCCTATCTGCAAAATGATCCAGGAAAAGTGGGAGAAACCTACTAAAAAAAAATATTTTGTTTGTTTTTGTATTTTCTTAACAAATAGCATTCTGCAAGAAGAAATTCTCAAAAAAGGACATTTTTCAGATTTTGCTCCTCGGCCATCGATATGTCAAAATAAAGATAAAACCAAAATGTTGTATTTTTTCAACGTATAATAACTTTAATAGCCGTCCTCGGTGTCTAACGGTCGCTGTCTGTCGCGGTTCAGGGTCACCGGCGGATGGTGTGCTGCTCGGCCTGGTGTGAAGACAACGCCGCCTGCAACCTGTTCACCTGCGGCTTCGACCGGCAGGCCATCGGCTGGAACATCAACATCCCCGCCCTGCTGCAGGAGAAATGACCGCCTCCTCCCGCCGCCGCCTCCTCGCACTGAACCTCCACCCAAAGTCTGTCAAACGCTGTCATCCTGCAGGCTGAAAAAAAAAGAAAGGTGGCTTTAAAAAGTTTTTTTTTTTGTTCCCGATGCGATGAGTCGACGAAAGATGAAATTACAGACTTTTAACGTCCGTCTCTTGAGCCGCCAACTGAACACATTTTAGAGGAAGTGATCCAAGAGAGGAAACAAACCAACACTGAAGGGTCTTTGTCTTCTGAGTTAGAAACAAGACGTAAGCCACTGAACGGCAGAATGATGCTTTAAAGGAGAAATCCACTAGTTTAAAATAATCTAATCTGGGATGACTTTCCTTTTCCCGTCTGCTTTTCTTAGATGTCCGTTTTTTGCTGAAGGTTTGTGCAAAAATTGTCAGCACTAGAGAGTCTGAAGTCGGCTTTTCTCAAATATTATTCTTATTTTCTGCTTCTGGATTAACTTGACGACGCACAAAACATTGTTTGAGTTGCGTTTTGTTGAGTGCGTTGAAAGTGAGTTCTCCTCTCGGCGCCTGAGATTCACAGCTGAACATCTTTTACACTTTTAACAAAAAAAGTCTATTGTGTTTTCGGAGTAGCTGTTTGTCGCAGCTCGGCTCTCCGTGTGACAGTTAAGCACCTTTTTAATGCCGGCATGTTGCCAACCTAGGAAACAGTAGTGGCTTATTACAGATCACCATTCTGGACGGCTTCCAGACTACACCTGAACAACACTGGACGGGAGGGAAATTAATTATTCCAGTTGGATTTAAAGCCACAAAAGCACAATATACTCCAACAAGAGAGCTGGTGACTTCCTTTAAAGGAGCTACATGTGACGCTTTTATTGTTGTGTCATTTTCAGAACTATATTGAGACAGCGTGTACCAAAAAAACACCAAAATATAAAATACTAAATTACTATTATAAAGCTATTGTAATTGTAACCTCTCTTGCATGCTTTTTGAGACAAAGCTAGCTAACTTGTAGAAAACAACAAGAAAATTAAACAACCACTCGACCTTTTGATGATCTGTACACCCACATATAAATACGACTGCTGTTTTTCATAATTAATGTTGTTGCAATATGGCCTCCGGCCACCAGAGGCAGTACTCAAAGTCTGTGAGCGAGGAATAAATCCTGCGTGATTTTTGAATTAAATTCGGATTAAATGCAGATTTTAATTCCTGGAAACTTCTTCAACAGATTTAAGAAAAAAACTGATGATGACGTGATGTTAGAGTTCCGTTTGGTCGCCATCCAGAGTACCCGGTCACAGTGGTATGGTTTCTCTTCAGTGTGGATGCTGGGGTTTCCTCCCTGCACTGACACTGGTGTGGTCTCTCTTTTAGTTGGGATATGTTGGCGTCACAACCTCCTCTGTCATTGGTCACGTGTGTTGACGTCCTCTCTAGGAAAGGTGGTTTAAATCTTTAGTCTCTTAAGAGAAACACCTGTTAAAAAAAACTGGCATCAAATCTTAGATATTTGGTAACCGAGGTTCCTCGGCCGCCCGGCCCCGCTGTCGTACCAATACTTAACATGATTGTAAAAAAAGAAAAGTGTTTTCTAGTTCGTCGCGGTGCCCTTTAGTCTCTCGTGTTGCAACATTGTTGTGAGGATTCCGTCATATCTGTTCTGGTACTTTAAAACGAGCGACATCTCTTGAGAAGAGCGTCGTGATGCGTTCGCTGTCAGCTGCTTTGCTTTCCTACTGCCACTAAAACAGCCAAAGCTGTGTGTGTGTGTGTGTGTGTTTGTGTTCACGTTCACTTTACAGCTGCCTTTTTGCAGTGTTTTAACCCAGTGAAATGTGTCTCAGTACAATAGAAAACTCTTAGATTTATCATATTTGTTGAAGTAAATATTGTGTAAAAAAACAGCACCATTTACATTTAAGGTCAAATAAATTGGGAAATGTCCCAACAACAAATGGCAAAAGTAGAGTCAACCTCCTCTCACTTTAAAACCATAATATTTGTATTGTGTAAATTGTAATATATATAAAGAAATAAGCGGGTTCTGGCTTGCATAGTGCATTTCAGCTGCAGCAGTTGTTTTTTTATTAGCTTTTATAATGTTGACATGATCCTGCATTTCTATTATTTTGGTGTAAATTACATGTTCTGATACCATTTCACGTTCAGGTTCCTAATTTGTTCTTTTTGTAATTTTAAACCATAGATAGTAAAGTAAGTCCCATTTTTTTTTTTTTTAATTTAGCCTAATAAATCAGCTAAGTCAGCTGCAGACTAAACTACCATTAAAAAAAAAAAAAAATTTGCTGAAAATTGCTACATTATATTCCTCATTGCAGGAATACATTTTTCTCTGCTGCGGATTTATTTTCTCTTCATTCACTCCCATGAACAAATGTTTCCCTGAATCCATTCTGCAGAATGAGTCATCGTCTCTGGTTTAACCAACAAAACATTTCGTGTGAAGTAAATTTAAAAGCTGCGTGAATGTTGGATCTCTGGTTCCTGCGATTCTGTTTTTGAACGTTCGTAACACTGTTGATGTTCTCGCGCTCACAATGAAACGCATTGTCACCTCCGTGTCGAACTGTGGCTCTTCTGTGTTTACGGCGTTTTTGTGATCAACGTAGTTCGATGTAGAAGGAAAAACAAACACAACCTGTTGGATCGACTTGACAGCAGTTTTGTGGGTGTAAGTTGTGTAATAAGGAACCAAAATAAACCGTTTGTGCTGTTTGAACGTTTCCAAGTTGAGTTTTTTTTGTGTGTTTTTTTTTTTTTGCAAAGCATTCTGGTTTAATCACCTGAATCACCTGTTCGTTGGCTCATTTCTTTCAAACGAAGACTTGTGCAGCTCACATTTGCTCCCACACATCGTGATGAGATGAATATTCTGAGTTCCTCTTCTTATTAATAATAACGTATTAATGTGGACGATGTGAAGCCTCCTGGAAGTGAAAACTTTCACATGTTTAATGTAATACAAATGCAAGAACTAACACAAATAAGATACTTTTATTTCCAGTAATATAAAATAGTCATGACCAATATAGACTACAGCCATTCTGTTTCCCTAATATATAAAAGTGTATATAGCATTCAACATCATTGGCTTTCCTTACCCCTGAAAACTTTTCTTTAAATTAACACAAAGCTTCAAAGAGATAAAAGAATACATCTTAAGGAGAAACGATTGAGGAAAAGGCTTAAAGTATATTTATAACATTTCTCTCAGTAAAACCTGGACTCCACATCTTGTAATGCACACAATCTGCCTCTAGGTGGCAGCGTGCCTCCACTCCTGAGTCTCATACGCACTCTGCAACACTGTTCAAGGAGCATGAAGGGTAACTAAAAACCAACATAATTGAACAGGTGAGACATACAGTTGCATCAAATATACATTACAGAACACATTGTGGGGGCTTGAAGGTAAACCAATAGATTTTTAGCATTAATTGGTTTAGAGTATAGGTTTAAGTCATTAATGTGGTGGTTATGGTTCAGGTAAGGAAGAGTCGCCAAGACATTAATACAAGTCAATGGGATGTCCTTCTAAGTGACTAAAACAAGTTGTGTGTGTGTGTCTGTATTGAGGGGTTTGTGAGGACCACAGGGTGTAGACCCATAAGTGAGGACCCTGTTGGAACGTAAGGAGGTCCTCACTTCCACAAAGGTCAGTGGAAGCCTTACGAGTTTAATAATACAAAATCCTAAACACAAGATAAAATTAGATGAATGGGTCCAACTGGACTATCTTTGGGTATCTAACGCGATCCACACCAGGGCAGCAAACGCGACCCTTGACTGTTGAATTTTTGTCCCAAAAAAATAAGTAGAGTCTAATTAGCCGATTTGATTTTTACAGCCATTTTGTTGATACATATTGTAGTTTTTTTTACAGGAGATATATTTATAGAACTTCCCGATATCAGATAATAATTATTAAAGTCTATATAATGTGCTTTATTAGTGCACAACCCACATTTACACGTCCAGCTTAAACTGTGCTGCTATTTATTTGCAAGTTAACAAGTGGTTTGTTGTACTCAAACACTGTTAAACTTGCATGACATGTATTAAATATGAAAGTATTTCAGCATCATGGTTAAGACTTAAAGTGGCCTTGTCTTCTAGAGCTGAAGTTAGCAGCTTTGAGGAAACTGAAGCTAACGACAAATGTACTCTAGCTTTTGCCTAAATTTGATTTTCTTTTCTGAAATGAAGAAATTCTTTACTTGTCTCTCCAATCAGCTCATAATTTCTCATATAAGATAAATGATGGGTAAAATTACCAACTTTCTTCTGAATCTAGCGTCGCATTCTTCGTGCCTCGTACACTCAAACAAAAGCAAACATGAACTTCACTCTCAACATCTTCATATTCGGCCTAACATGTTAATTACACAGTGACGTTGAAGTGACCCAATTCTGGCGGTTTTCTGAGCCACGTTCCCAGCCCTCCGCCCTGCAGAGCGCCGGTGAACTGCAGCATCGCCCGTTGGTAGCGTCCAGCCGCCATCTTGGAACCAGAATATGTCCCCGGTGTTGCTCCTGCACTGTTCAACTGAGAAGGTAAGACAGAAACATGATTCACTGTCATAACGAAACACACAAAATACACAAATAAAAGTGCGATGTGGTTATTTTGCAGCGCTACGATCTCAACCTCTGTTTCTTACGATTGGAAATGTTGACCAATGACACGCTTGACTTGGTCATCTAAAAATAGCATCGGTCAATCATGTGTCGAACTCCTCAGCCTCCTCAAAATGACACCTGTCCCATGAAAATGGACATTTTACACGGCAGACATTTTGACTTGTCAATGCGGGAACAGCAACGGCATAACTAATTACATTCGGCATCCCTGTGGACCTCGCCGGGGATTTAGCAGCGGTTACCTGGAGCTGACGCATGTCGATGGTCAATAATGTTATTGGTCACACCCGAGTTTGACAAATCGGAGTATCGGCAAGGAGAAAGGTCTATTAACCCTCTTTGCTGACACTCTAAGTCCACCTCCTCTACTGTGTTTACGTCGTTTTATCACTTTATTTCTTTATCACAGTGTTTTGTGTTATGGCTTCTTGTGACTTCTCTAGACGTCTGAAACCTCGTGACGAGGTTTCCGAGCCGCTGGCCCACCTGCTGCTGCAGCCTTTGCCATCGGGCGAACATGGAGCGCCTGCAGAGCCGCGACGGCGTCCCCGAGTCCTTCCTCCTCCCCGTGGAGGTGCTGATCTCCTCCAGGCCTCCGTCACCCCGGCTCCAGTTCCCGCTGACGCTCGGCGCCTTGCCGGCCGGCCGAACCTCACTGCTGCTCAGACCTGAGAGAAGACCACGCCGTGAGAAGGGGGTGAGAACGAGAAGAAGGGGGTGAGAACGAGAAGAAGGGGATGAGAACGAGAAGAAGGGGGTGAGAACGAGAAGAAAGGGGTGAGAACGAGAAGAAGGGGGTGAGAACGAGAAGAAGGGGGTGAGAACGAGAAGAAGGGGGTGAGAACGAGAAGAAGGGGGTGAGAACGAGAAGAAGGGGGTGAGAACGAGAAGAAGGGGGTGAGAACGAGAAGAAGGGGGTGAGAACGAGAAGAAGGGGGCGAGAACGAGAAGAAGGGGGCGAGAACGAGAAGAAGGGGGCGAGAACGAGAAGAAGGGGATGAGAACGAGAAGAAGGGGGTGAGAACGAGAAGAAAGGGGTGAGAACGAGAAGAAAGGGGTGAGAACGAGAAGAAGGGGGTGAGAACGAGAAGAAGGGGGCGAGAACGAGAAGAAGGGGGCGAGAACGAGAAGAAGGGGATGAGAACGAGAAGAAGGGGGCGAGAACGAGAAGAAGGGGATGAGAACGAGAAGAAGGGGGCGAGAACGAGAAGAAGGGGGCGAGAACGAGAAGAAGGGGGCGAGAACGAGAAGAAGGGGGCGAGAACGAGAAGAAGGGGGCGAGAACGAGAAGAAGGGGGCGAGAACGAGAAGAAGGGGGCGAGAACGAGAAGAAGGGGGCGAGAACGAGAAGAAGGGGGCGAGAACGAGAAGAAGGGGGCGAGAACGAGAAGAAGGGGGCGAGAACGAGAAGAAGGGGGCGAGAACGAGAAGAAGGGGGTGAGAACGAGAAGAAGGGGGCGAGTCCTCGTTAACACCAAGGGTTCGTCTAAAACAACCTTTGGATGGATTTCCATGACATTTGCTCCACACGTTCATGTTCCCTGAGATGATTTGTAATTACTTTGGTGGTCTGTTTATATTTTTGACCAAATACAACCGTACATTAGTTAATGGCATTACCGTCAACCTCAGCTGTACTTTGTATTGAGGGGCAATGTTAGCATGTTAGCCATGTTGGCCTTATGTATTATCTATGTTACGAATGTGTTAACATGTAAACGACGTGTTAGTGTTGAAGCTGTATGTACTGTTTGGTATTATAACAATATAATGTACAAGAAATAAACATATTTGTCTCAAATCTAAATATAGTCTGATTCATATTGTGTAATATCTTTTGAAACACAGCGAAGTACGTTTAAAGTTTCATAAAATGTAAAACTATGATGAAATACAGCACATAACTAAATGATATTTTGAGGGTTTTCTGTTAATGTCATTTTTGTTTATTGTGGTTTGAGTTT
Source organism: Cottus gobio (assembly GCA_023566465.1). Taxonomy (NCBI): domain Eukaryota; kingdom Metazoa; phylum Chordata; class Actinopteri; order Perciformes; family Cottidae; genus Cottus; species Cottus gobio. Next base: position 1,633,447 of record CM042230.1, on the reverse strand, counting down.
CTGCTATCGCTGTTTATTCTTCTTTATATCGTCTCCAAAGAGCCAGAAGCTTCCTGACCGTCAGAGTCTGAATTAACTTGAACTTGAGTCTGAGTCTTGAACTCAACTGCTGAGGAAGCTTTAATACTTTCGGAGTAAATAATGTTGACGTACAGCCGAGCAGCAGCCGCTGCCGCCGGTAGGGGAACGGCAGGCGGCTGACGGGCGCGAGGCGGCGAGCCACGGCCCGGCCCAGGTGACCCGTGTGGCTGAGCGTCCCCACCGTCAGGCTGTGCAGGTAAACCGGCTCCACCAGGTGAGACAGGAGAGCTCCCTGGAGGCCCACAACGCTCCACCTGTCGAGACAACCCATAACAATAAATACAATCTTTGCACAGATATGATGGCGGTTTGACGTTATTCCAAGATGGCAACGCCGAAATCGATAAAGGTTCGATGAGTGTTTCCCAAAATAAAAGCCTCCATGCAGTTTTATGTACTTTCAGTCTGACTAGAAAGTTTTACAAACATTCACAAGTATTAAACAATAATTCCAGTTTATTTCAACTTCGTCTTGTATATAATATAATTATTTCAACCTAGATGTTTATTATCTTAACGATATTCCCTATGTCTTTCTTGTATAACATAGCTCTATATGTAAGGAGTATCTGTGTGAAGTTTGGCTTTGGTTGAGTGAAGTCAAGAATTTAAATCATTATTTTAGTTCAGACATTTCGAGAAATTGAAACACCGATTTATTTGAAAGCACCATAACTTGTCAGACTCTCCTCGAATGCGCGAAACTTCACCACTTCATCACTGACACTAAGAGGAGGATTTATTGTGTTACAAGTTGTATGAAATGTTGTGTTTAAATATGCATATGAGGCATCATCCTATGGTAATATGTATAATAATGCTAAAGCATTTTGAACGTTTTCTTTCCATAAAAATATTTTTGCCGGTAATGTCTCGCCTGAAAAAGAAAAAAACTCTTTAAAAATAATACACGCACATTTTATTAAATTTTCCTCCAAAACCAAACCCATAATATTTGATTAAATACCAGAACACACCTTCCAGGCTGATATTAAACTCACTTTGCCATCTTGTCAGTGCAGGACATGGTGACAGGAGGTTTGCCCGGCGACACGCCCCCTCGGTTCTGATTGGCTCTCCGTGCTGTGATGGGCAGCGTCCCCTCGCCGCCGTCCACCTTCACCCTGAGGTGGCAGTGGAACCTCCTGCTGGGATCTGACCCCAGAAGAAACAGAAGAGAGGTGATACTGTTCTTTCTAGGGATGCAACGTGGGTCGGCCGGCCGGTCCGACACTTTGATCCAGAAGGAAATATGTAAATAATTAACTGATAGATTATGTTGAATTCATGGCATGCACTCATGTTCCCCAGAGGATGAATCCTCTGACCTTTGGCCCCCAGCACCACCAAACCTTCACTTTTGCTGTTCAAAACAACTATTGCATGTGTTGGAATGACATTTGGTAGTTTTTTATGGCCTTCTCACGATTAACTGTAATAAATTTGGTGACCATCCGACTGTTCGTCATAGCGCCACCAGCAGGTCAAAATGTTTTGTGTCTGATACTTTGATTCATGCTGAAATACCTGCATAGCCTCACAGGGCTGTTAGCATGAGTGTAAACCCTTTTTTTTTATTTAGTCACGTTCCCTCATCTAGTACCACTAGTTGTTAGTTAATTATAAATAATTACTCACAATAACCCGGCCCACATGAACTTAAGACAACCAAAATGCCTACAAAGATACGGACGGAAATATAAAACCCTTCTTATGTTCCCGATTCCTACATTACCCAGAATGCTCAGCATTTCCCCTCAAACTGGTGAATTTGTTCTTATTCACCGTCTTGCTGCTGCATGGTGTTCCAGTGAGTCTTTCACAGGACTGTTACTGTTACAGGACTCACTGGCTGTTGGGTTCAGTTGCTTTGGACAAAAGCTCTCGCTCTCTGAACCGTCAATAATAATACAAATAAAAATAAAAAGCAAAGCTGCAAAGGTTTTAAAAGCTGTCTCACATGCCGCTGTGGCCTCGTAGGGGCAGTTGAGTCGAGCGTCTCCACACGGCGACGAGCTGACGTACATGTGGAAGAGGACGCCGTCCCGCAGGCGGAAGCCGCCGCCCACTTTATTTGGTACAAAGATGGATCGATCCTCACAGTCTGCTCGCTCACTGAGGAGAGGAAAGACAACGAGTCCAACGTGAGGAGGAAGAAAGAAGCAAAAGGCAGATGCAACTGTATCGCCCTCTGTGGTGAAACTGAAGCTTTTCAATTGTTAATCAGTTATCACTTGTCAGTTTGTAATTATTGAAGATTTTCCCTCCTTGCACATAAAGGTCACTGTGGTTTTTATTATTTTTAGATATTGGGACCCCAAAAATCAACATCTCGTGCAAAAGCTCAAAACACTTTTTTGACTTTTACACCGTTAAATTATGATTAGTTGAAACACCTGACGACACTCTCGTACCTCCTCACGCACATAATGAATCTTGTCGTTTTAGTAAATTTGGGATTTGTGGACAATAAGAGAAAAGCCTTGGGCTTTAACGGAGAGGCAGCGTTCAGCTTTTCTGCTCCACACATCTGGAACAAGGTCCCTGAGAGCTGCAGGTCTGCAGAGACCCTCAGCCTCTTTAAATCCAGACTGAAGACCTTTCTGTTTGCTGTTGCCTTTAATTAAACCAGATTCTACATTTCACTACTGCATTTTATATCTTAAACTGCACTGCAACTTTTATTCAATTCTGTATCTATCTATTTCTGCTTTTTGCCTTCTAACTGTTTTTTATTGTTTTAATGATTGTTCTTAATTGTTTTTAAATCTTTTATTTTGGATTGTGTAATTGTTTTTAATTGTTTTTAAATCTTTTATTCTGCATTGTGTTTTTATGCTTTTAATGGTTGTATGTGAAGCACTTTGAATCACCTTGTGTTGAAATGTGCTATACAAATAAACTTGCCTTGCCTTGCCTTGCCTTTAAAATGAAGTTCTTAAAAAAACAACATTGAAGTCAAATTGCCAACCCAAACCAGACAACAGATAAAACCGACCAGTACCAGAGCAGCAGCTCCAGCTGGCCGTACAGGAATCGAACCAGCGCCCTCCGGCTGAGGACTTCGGCGTGGCAGTCGCTCAGCGTCCCGCCGCGGTCGCCGGCGTTGTCCAGACACTTGGTGCCCGTGGCCAGAGACACGACCTCCGCTGACCCGAGGTCAAAACCTGGAGGAGGGAAACAAAGATGGTGGGTTAAAAAAGCCCGAGACGAGCCGATGAGCAGTGACCGACGCCTCATCAAAGATCCACGGGACGGGAAGAGGACGACCTCTGATCCACAAGGTCGTTTAAGGATAACCGTTTATTTGAATTGTGGCGAGACGGTTTCATTAAGATCTTTTACTTTGAATTTGAGCTGAAAAAGTCAGAAGATTGAATACCTTTTGAATTGTTCTGCCATTAGTTTCTATACATCTCTCTCTCTCTCCCTCTCTCTCTCTCTCCCTCTCTCTCTCTCTCTCTCTCTCTCTCTCTCTTTCTCCCTCTCTCTGTCTCTCTCTCTTTCTCCCTCTCTCTTTCTCCCTCTCTCTCTCTCTCTCTCTCTCTCCACTCACCTCTGGTCATGACCATCGCTGCCAGGACTTTGTGACTCTGTGTGGAGGACCCGTCCGTCAGTTCGGAGTATTTCTCTCCAACCAGCTGGAAGATCGACTCTGCGAAGAACTGCAGAAGAAGAAAGAGTTTAAGTGGAGGGTACACATCCAACATGTCCTCTTTCTTTATCTTCTTCTCTTCTGATTACTTCTTATTACAAGATGTATTTATTATGACTGACCGGGTTGGTTGATCTAAATCTGACACACCTGCTATTATTCTTTGTCATTATTTGTTGGTGGACGTCAACAGGAAGTAAAACATTTCTTTTATAGAAATAAACTCTTCATGCTCTTAACGATCACCCACTATTCTCACTGCTGAACCTTAAATGTCTGAACCGGTCGTGAAGAGCAGGCGGCGGCACAAGGTCGAGTGTAATGAGAGTTAAACAATTATGTGCAGGATGATGATGCTCTTCACGCGCCTCCATGTGCCGGTCTGCTGCCGCTCCTCCTTCATCCCTGATGTTCGGTAATAACGCTCATTAATGCGTCGCGCCGCCCGGCAGCTCGTGGTGAAGCGCTTTCAGCAAGTCAGCTGATATGAGGCCAAATCACCTTTTTGTTCATAGTCAGAGCATCGACATGTTTGTTTTCCTCAACGCATTCTCCCGTCTCCCATCCCTTCAGGGTTTAATATCCAGGCCTGTCAGTCCTTTGCATATTCGGGTAACGGCGTGGGTCTGCATTAGCCGCGCTCCGACTTCTGGTTTTCATAAAGCTCGGCACACACGAGGCATCGGGACACTTCTCCGAGGCTCGGAGGCGTAATGAAGTTGTTTGGATGCTACGGACGCTGCACACAGGACTCATCCGGCCTCAGGCCTCAGGACGCGATGGCACCACGTTTATCCAGCGTCATGAGGACCGGCTGCAGCCAGAGAGATCAGTCTGGTCCTCTCTATACTTAATGCTGACCAGACAAATACTTCTGACCTGTTTGAGTATTATGTCTATTGCTTGTGTTCAGCCACTGTGGAGGCGTCGACCTCTAAACCGCTCTGGTTTGATGCAATATGACATCAGCCGGATAGAAGCTGTTGCTGCGTGATTTTAAATCTTGACCTGTATTCTGACCTTTGAAAGGTCTTTAATGTCATAGTTCAACCCGGTTTCATGGCAGGTTGAGAAATAGTCACAAAAGGAAATCTACTGGTTGTTTTGGACTGTTATTGTTATTTTCGCTCAGGATGAAAACAATGTGGTGGACAGATTAATTAAATTAATCCACTTCACTATATACAGAGACAATAAGATCACTTATGTTTATTCGACTCATCTTTCTGGGTGTGTAGTGGTTTAGTTTCCTAAACTTAACGTTATTTAGTTTCCTTAACCTGACATCGGTTTTCTTGCCCAAAAAGATTTGTTTTGTTGCCCAAAACTAACTTTAGTTTTTCAACATACCCAACAGAAAATAGTCATTAAAAACACAAAGAACAGGGACAGGATCTCTGGACCTGAAACCAATAGATTGCATTTCGGACCATTTCACAAACTGTTGTGTTGCATTTTAGGAAGATAATGAGCTCGGGGAACTCAGGAGCCTTGGAAATAAATACAATGGCCACAACATCTTTCCAGCCACCATCTACACCATGTATCCTGTTAAAAGTCCCACTGTTATGGAGGCTATTCCATTATGCAAAAAGCAGGGAACATGGACGGATGTCTTACTGTGAAGCCCCGAGCAATCTTCTCCATAATCCATAATAACAATTTCAAAAGAAAAGAGAAGCAATATAATATATGTAAACATAGCTGTCGAATGCAGCTGTCAAAACCCCATCTCTAATGAAGGTGGCCAGAGAAGACGGAGTTGCTCACCTGAGGTAGCTGATGTTTCCTCTCTGGTCCCAGACTCACGTTATAAATGGACTGCAGGGCGGCCTTGGCTGCCTGGGCCTTGGCCGACCTTTTACTGTGGCCACACCCTTCGAACGCCCTCCCCTCCACCCGGACCACAATGACGAAGCTCCTCAGCGGCCTGCCGTGGACCCTCTCCGTCAGGCACATGTACCTGAGTCCTGGTCGCAGCTCGTTGAGCAGCGCCACCGGGCTGAGCGGCTCCAAAAGTCCTTTCGGATGACTCAAGTCCAGTGTGAGTCGGACAAGCCGCCTGTGGTTGTAAAGGCTGGAGAACAACTCTTTTTTGGCCGCGTCGCAGTGCAGGAGGTCGCAGCTTTTGCGACGCTCAAACTCTCTGAGGAACGAGTCGTTGGCGTCCGCCGTGAAATCTGCGGTGGCGCCGGCGAGGCTCCCCATCACGGCGTGGGCCTGCGAGGCGTTCGGGAACTGGACGAACGACCGCAGGGCCACTTCCGCGACCCTCATCTTGGCCTTCTTCTTCGTCGGCCCGCGGCCCTCGAAGCGGACGCCGTTGACCTCCACGCCCACGGAGAACACCGGCGCGTGCGGCGGGCCCGCCCGCGACAGGACCTCGTACCGCAGGCCGGGCCGCAACTCGTTCAGCTGCACCAGGGCGTTCTTGCGAGCTACAGCCCAGGAGGCTCTTTTACAGGCCGAGCGGCTTTGGTAGGGCGGCCGGTGTTTTCCGTCCGCCGGCGGCCGATTCCCCCTCAGGGCCATCGGCCCACGTTTGGGGAAAGTCGTACAAAACGCCGATGGGTGGTACTTCTGTAGCCCGTCACGTTCCACCTGGATTTCATCATCTCGGTTCTCTTTCACCTCCAGACTGCTCGTACCTGTCGGCAGATCGAAATCAAGACGGAAAAACCTAAACAACGAGCTTCTGCTGCCTCCTTTCTGCCAGCCGAGTATCGTGTCAGGTCGCGAAAGTCACGAAATGCAATTGGTTTGTGTTTTTGTACACAAAATTATTATTTTTTTGTTGGTAGGATTGTTAACACACAAATTAAATGCATCCGCGTGACAAAGCAACAGTCAGATCAAGTGATGTAGTTTTTAATATCCCCCAAAAGAAGCTACTAGTGTTTGGGTTTGAGGGGCCTTGGATGGGTACAACAAATCTAGGACTTTGACCCAGGAGACCAGTGTTTGTGTTAAGGTTGTGGTTCTGTACATAGTACATCATGTACCTAACATTATGAGGATGTTACAAAACCTAACCAAGTGGTTTTGTTGCCTAAACCTAATAAATCTATCCTTGAGTGGGTTACAAACAAAAGAAAAGATGACATGTAGTAAACGTAATAAACCAAAATAAACAACTTCATTTCAACACAATACAGGGTGTGTACTTGACCCCTGTGATGTACTAGTACATGGTAGCTGCACATGAAAGTACGAGTAGAAAACATATTTACTTGAGTTGTCAGCATCCTCAGCTGATGATGCTCCGATGTCCCAGTGTCTTACGGGACTGATGAGCGCCGATAACACGCTGCCTCGCTCTGGAAAACAGCAGAAAGATGCAGTATTTTACTACTGTTTACTGATATATACATATATATATATACATATATATATATATATATATATGTATATATATATAAAACTCATCGCTGACATTTTTGTGTTCGTGAAACAAACCCAGTCACAGTCACGATTCTGAACCTTTTTTATCGTTGTTTTATATTCAGTCCAACTATAAAAGTAATGAAATGGACGGAGGTGACGGTCTGAAAGGTTCCCAAAGCCAGCGAGGTAATTGAAAGGTGTCTTTGTCTTTTTAAATTACTGGTGTACCAGTAACAATCATTTCCAGATTGTGGAGCATTTCATTTTATTTTAATTTAAATATCACAACTAACGTAAAGCTGTAAAATCTATAAATACAATTCTGATGAATCTCACTGAAACTGTAAAACAGCTTTTGAAAATTCAACAAAACTAATTAAAAAGCTTTGTTTCTGAAACCCATGCATCTTACCCATGCATGCTCTTAATTTTACTGCCCGTTTGGCTCTTGTTTTGTTTTGTGGTGATACTGGAGGGCACTGCGATGCAAACCTGAAGTCATTACAATAATGAAGAGCGCACACTAAACTCTTCTGCATGAACCTGCCACCTCCCAGTTATATTATGCGTGTGATGCCATTAAGTGGCGGGTTGAGATGAGCGAGGGCTGTGAGACGGGAAGTGAATGTAATGATGTGAGTCTGCAGCTTCTGAAGGCAGGTTGGAGGTGTTTTTAATGACCTGCACTTCACAGCTAACGGGGCCGTTGGTTTTGGGGTTGAAAAAGATAATAACCGTGTTTGTCTTTGCACCGGCTGAGCCCTGCACACCTTCCCACACTTTCCCCCTCGCTCTCTGCATCGGTGAGCACTTCATGAACCTCACACCCATTTGTGAATTGCAGCGTTGGACTTACCACTTGATTTAAGTAGAGGTTAACCAGGTTGCATCATGACAAATTATTTTCCTAATCTACCTTTAATCTTCTCCACAAAGCAAATCTGGCAACAAAAAGGGTTTGTGGAGCAATTAATAGATGAAAATGCAGCTGCTGTTGTGCAACACAGGTGATATACAGGTCAAGAAATGGAAATTTGTATTAATTTGCAATAACACATGATAGTAGTTTAGTGATATATATATATATATTATATATTAGTTATATATCTGTTATGTCAGAACAGAACACTTGAAGTTGTGTTTTTTGCCATTTCTTGCATTGAATGAACAATTCAACTATTAATGAATTCACTGCTTTCAATGTTGGCCCAGAGCCCTTAAGGGGGAAGGTTCAAACCCTACTCACAGCGTATCTGGGAAAGATAAAAAGCTGTCTCCCTTTATACTTCTAGCTTACGAGATATCAGAAGCAAATATTTAGACCGTTGTCATAAAAAGGCTTTGGACAAGATATTCTTTGGGTTTTTTACATTACAGTTCATTTAGCTGACGCTTTTATCCAAAGCGACTTACATGCTATACAGTAGACACAGCAACGGTGAGCAATGAGGGTTAAGTGTCTTGCTCAAGGACACAACGACACAGACTGCCGGAGCCGGGGATCGAACCACCGACCTTCTGATTGAAAGACCGACTTGCTAACCACTGAGCCACAGTCGCCCATGTATGTTTGAATCCTGCTCAAAATTTTAAAAGTCTAAAGCTTTTTTGCAAAGAGCCAAGTTATCTTACTTACTATCTGTCTTAAATACTCAAATATACTTAAAGCTCCAACAATGACATTCAAGTTTGTGTTGACTATGGCGGACCCTCTGGCCGACAGTGGAACATAAAGGTATCAGCAGCTGTGATGGCCGAGTGGTTAAGGCGTTGGACTTGAAATCCAATGGGATCTTCCCGCGTAGGTTCAAACCCTACTCACAGTGAATCAGAGGAAGACTAAAGATGTTCACCATTATACTTCTGAACTACTAGATATCAGATGCAAATATGGAGAATGTCATCCTAAAAAGGCTTTGGACAAGATATTCATTGGGTCACCTTTGCATTACGCACAATATTCAAAATCTAAAGCTTTGATGCAATGGTTGTCTGTGTTTACAATCTGTCTTAATTGCTGACTTATACTTATAGCTCCATCAATGAAATACAAATATGTTTTGACTATGGCGGCCCCTCTGGCCGACAGTGGAACTTGATGGTATCAACAGCTGTGATGGCCGAGTGGTTAAGGCGTTGGACTTGAAATCCAATGGGATCTTCCCGCGTAGGTTCAAACCCTACTCACAGCGTATCTGGGAAAGATAGAAAGCTGTCTCCCTTTATACTTCTAACTTACGAGATATCAGAAGCAAATATTTAGACCGTTGTCATAAAAAGGCTTTGGACGAGATATTCATTGGGTCTTCCCACGTATGTTTGAATCCTGCTCAAAATTTTAAAAGTCTAAAGCTTTTTTGCAAAGAGCCAAGTTATCTTACTTACTATCTGTCTTAAATACTCAAATATACTTAAAGCTCCAACAATGACCTTCAAGTTTGTGTTGACTATGGCGGACCCTCTGGCCGACAGTGGAACATAAAGGTATCAGCAGCTGTGATGGCCGAGTGGTTAAGGCGTTGGACTTGAAATCCAATGGGATCTTCCCGCGTAGGTTCAAACCCTACTCACAGCGAATCAGAGGAAGACTAAAGATGTTCACCATTATATTTCTGAACTACTAGATATCAGATGCAAATATGGAGAATGTCATCCTAAAAAGGCTTTGGACAAGATATTCATTGGGTCACCTTTGCATTACGCACAATATTCAAAATCT
>CM042230.1:1613608-1616108 GCA_023566465.1 Cottus gobio | reverse complement strand
AAAGCTTTTTTGCAAAGAGCCAAGTTATCTTACTTACTATCTGTCTTAATACTCAAAATATACTTAAAGCTCCAACAACGACCTTCAAGTTTGTGTTGACTTTGGCGGACCCTCTGGCCGACAGTGGAATCTCAGGCAGTCAACAGCTGTGATGGCTGAGTGGTTAAGGTGTTGGACTTGAAATCCAATGGGATCTTCCTGCGCAGGTTCAAACCCTACTCTCAGCGAATCAGAGGCAGACTAAAGGTGTTAACCATTATACTTCTGAATTACTAGATATCAGATGCAAATATGGACATTGTAAAAAGGCCTTGCTTCGGTATTCACTGGTTCACCCTTGCGCTTTAGAATTACGCATAATATTCAAAGTCTGAAGCATGGATGCAAAGGGAAATGTTGTCTGTGTTTACAATCCGTCTTATTTGCTGAATTATACTTATAGCTCCGTCAATGAAATACAAATATGTTTTGACTATGGCCGACAGTGGAACTTGATGGTATCAAGAGCTGTGACGGCCGAGTGGTTAAGGCGTTGGACTTGAAATCCAATGGGATCTTCCCGCGTAGGTTGGGGGAATGATAGAAAGTTGTCATCTTTTATACTTCTAACTTACAAGATATCAGAAGCAAATATGTACACCGTCATCATGAAAAAGGCGTTGGACGGGGTATTGGACGGGGTATTCATTGGGTCTTCCCACGACTGTGGCTCAGTGGTTAGCAAGTCAGTCTTTCAATCAGAGGGTCGGTGGTTCAAACCCCGGCTCAGCCAGTCCATGTCGTTGTGTCCTTGAGCAAGACACTTAACCCTCATTGCTCACCGTTGCTGTGTCTACAGTCTACTGTATATCATGTAAGTCGCTTTGGATAAAAGCGTCAGCTAAATGAAATGTAATGTTGGATGAAGATAACTTGGCTCATTGCATCAAATTGTCAATGGGTAGAATTTGTTCTTTTACTTATGTTAACCTCAACATTCAGGATCCGATTCCAGTCTTTGGACCTTTGTTGCATGGTTTACCCGTCTAGCTTTTTCTCCCCACATTTCTACAATGTCATCTGTCAAATAAAGCTGAAAATCTCCAAAAATAATCATACATCATATCATTGTCTTTCCTGCGCAGTGAGAACAGACTACAAAGCCTTTTTTTAGACGTCTAACTCTTAATGTAGTTCAGTGCAGCAACTCAATCAAATCACACTCAAGCAGCTAAAGCTTAACGTCTGCTTTCAAATCAACAGACTGATGATCATTATTTGGAAATGAGTGATGACATTATTGCCTTGAAACATATGGCAATGTGCAATGAAATTGCAATGAGAGATAATAACAGTGACAGCAATAATCTATGGCAGGCTGTTGATTGCAGACGATGGCCTCGTTTCAGCTTTTAACTCCCTCGCCTGCTGCTTTACTGCCACTTCATCAGTTTGAACGATTGGGTTTCATTTGTCTCTAATTGTGATTGTTTGCATCATCGTTGTTTTCTTTTAAACTTTAATCAGGAAACCAAGTAATATGTAAAAAAAAAAAACTCTTTAAAAACAATAAACATTATATAGTTTGTACATAGAGAGCAAAATGCTGTGCAGTGGTTCAATCAGGCTGAAAACCGACGGAGACAAAAATCTTCGGTCATTAGTAAAATAAACTGGAAGCTTATGTTGAACCCACTCAACTACGTTTCCATTTTTAAAATGCATGTTTGCTGCGTCACACAAGTCTAAATATTTCATGTCTATTCGCGTCTTTGCATTTTACATTACATTACATTTCATTTAGCTGACGCTTTTATCCAAAGCGACTTACATGATATACAGTAGACCGTAGACAAAGCAACGGTGAGCAATGAGGGTTAAGTGTCTTGCTCAAGGACACAACGACACTATTGGTATTTCCAGTTCAGTTTAAAATGCAAATGGCCAAACAATAAAAGGAAGACAACTGAACATAATACAGATTTCACCTTAATGTAACTTTTTGTTGTTGTGTGTTCAGCCCCAGTGGGGATCAAAACCCAAACCCCAGCAGCAGCAGCTCCCTTCACACGGGGCTGCAGAGGAAATGGGACCCCTAACCCTCGCAGAGTTAGTATCGCACTTTACCCGCCGAGCATCACTGCAATTAAGTTAAATGGGCACACAAACCATATTGCTAATGTTTTCATGAAGCCAGACCCCAGAGAAGTGTGGCGATGGCAGAATCCATCAGTGGAATTGCACACTGACATGCCCCACTAAGTTTGACTGCACGATGGAGCTCACTTATCCAGAAAGCATCCGACACACAGATATGTCCGCATGACGCGACATCAGACAACCGCTGACAGACAGCAGCTGTTTGTTCCATGTTGGAGAATCATAATCCACACTGAAAGCGGCACAATCAAATGTTTTTCTCCGGCTGGGTTTTGCAGCCAACAAATGACGGTTTGTTAAATTTAGACCAGAAAGCCAGCAGAAGGGGATTTTACAGCCAAATGGTGATTTGTTTCTACTG
>CM042230.1:1558608-1608608 GCA_023566465.1 Cottus gobio | reverse complement strand
GAATGCAGCTTTAACACATGAAGCACAGACTTCTATACAACCAGAGGAGTCGCCCCCTGGTGGTCAGGGGAGAGAATGCAGCTTTAACACATGAAGCATAGACTTCTATGTGGTTAGCATTAGCAGTTATTATGATAATATATGGTATTATTAGATTATTAGAAACAAGAGCAGAAACAAGAAACAGTTTCCTTCCTTCCTTCCTTCCTTCCTTCCTTCCTTCCTTCCTTCCTTCCTTCCTTCCTTCCTTCCTTCCTTCCTTCCTTCCTTCCTTCCTTCCTTCCTTCCTTCCTTCCTTCCTTCCTTCCTTCCTTCCTCCCTCCCTCCCTCCCTCCCTCCCTCCCTCCCTCCCTCCCTCCCTCCCTTCCTTCCTTCCTTCCTTCCTTCCTTCCTTCCTTCCTTCCTTCCTTCCTTCCTTCCTTCCTTCCTTCCTTCCTTCCTTCCTTCCTTCCTTCCTTCCTTCCTTCCTTCCTTCCTTCCCTTCCTCCCTCCCTCCCTCCCTCCCTCCCTTCCTTCCTCCCTCCCTTCCTTCCTTCCTTCCTTCCTTCCTTCCTTCCTTCCTTCCTTCCTTCCTTCCTTCCTTCCTTCCTTCCTTCCTTCCTTCCTTCCTTCCTTCCTTCTTTCCTTCCTTCCTTCCTTCCTTCCTTCCTTCCTTCTTTCCTCTCTCCTTTTCTTATTTCTTATTGCACGAGGTTGCTTCATGTTTTCCTTTCTTTCTTTCCTTCCTTCCACTTTACTTTCTCTGTCTACTTTTCACCCACCTTGTCATCCTGTGTGTGTGTGTGTGTGTGTGTGTGTGTGTGTGTGTTCGTTTCTTTGTGTTTTTTGAGAGCGGCGCCGTGAAGTCAGCCCCCCTGGTCACGCTCGAGTGAGGTGGCGTTGAGTTTCATTCCGCCGTGAAATAACGATCATGCCCGTGATTAAGTTGATTAGATTTCATGAATATTTGAAAGGCGAAACCGAATTGCTGATTAAATATTTACTGGTTATGGTTTTCCTTCACGACAGACCGGGAGATCCTATCGCGTCTCCCAAAAGACCGACTGCACTGGAAAGTCTCCAATATCACAGCGCTGCAATTATAAGTTAATCAGGTTAATTAATATAAATTTGAATGACATTTAGTTTAAGTTAAGGATCTGTTTGCACTGGGATGGTTGAGGTTTTAATAAGAGGTGGAAACACCCACAAATATTCTACTGAACTAATCTTGATATTTTATTTATGTAACAATAAATCGCTGATGCATATATTTGTGGAGTAAAAGTACAAAAGTATAACTCCTGTATTCACAATTATACTTGAAGTGTGAAAGTAAAAAGTATTTGTTCTGCAGAAAAATGCCCTTGTGACTGATATATTATGATATATTACATGAATACTGTGTAATAATAAATAATAATAATAATAATAATAATAATAATAATAATAATAACATAATACAGACTAAATAGACCACATAGTGTAACATATTTGACATATTATGATATGTCACATTGGGCGTTAATGGTAAAATAAATGGTATTCATAATTTAATTAATATAGCATGATTTTTTGGTTTACATTTGTTTTAATATGCTTTGATTGAACAATATAAAATGTGTTATCTAAATATCGTTGAATCAGTCAAATTAACTGAGCAGATCATAATTATTTTTCATATCAGGACTTAAATGTCACTCCAGGTTTTTTTTTATGTTGTAGGCTAAATTCCTGATGTGACGTATGTGTCACAACAATTTTTATCTGATTTGTTTTATATCAGTTTCTTCAAGAAAAGGGCTCACATGTTTAATGTATTAAAGGACGTGTTGAGTGAGGGTTATGATTCTTCAAGTGCATCTATAAGTATCTATAAGTATCAAACAATATTGATTAACATGAAAATAGTTTAAAAATATAATTATTATATATAATATAATTATATTCTAGAAAGTATATTGTAGCCTTTTTTGACAAAATATTTGTTTACATTTTAGGAAATTGGCACCGTTATAAATGTGCTGAATCAGCTCAAACTAGTTCCTTTATTAAAGCTGCATTACAGGACATGGAGCACTAGCGCCACCAAGTGGCTGCCAGCGGTAAGTGTGTTTGCCATTTTTATTTTTATATTTTTACACACAACACAATAAGTGAAGCCTATAGTCAATAATCATAATATAGTTTTATATAATAACATCTAGTACACAATATGACGGAAAAGACCAGAAGCATAATGATTATGAATATCCTGCATTCTCATACATTTAAGCTCCCCTCAAGAAAAACAAGATAATCAAATACTCTTTGGTTTGCAGCTAAACATTCCAGCACACACACACACACACACACACACACACACACACACACACACACACACACACACACACAAAATATATATAAATATTATATTATTATAATACTAAATATTTGAAAAAGAACATAAGACAGAAGAAGATAAGACATTTGCAACGTGCCATACGAGTGTTAACGTGTTACGGAAAAGACACACTGTGTGCGTTTCTGCATGAGTGTGATCTGTGTTGAACTTCTTGATGCGCTCCTCCCTGCAGCTCTGAAACTCATGTGTTCCTTATCGCCTCGTGTGAACCGCTGCGTATAGAAAGTCGATCAAAAGGAACTTAATCACGGCTGAAAGCCGGAAGAAGCTACTTCTTCTTAACACGAAACATTTCCAGCTCAACAGGAATATCTAGTTATTGGGAAGTGAAGCCCGGAGCGCTGAGGCGTGAACCGATGGTGACGCCATGCCTAAAACACGCAGGTGCTCTTTGTTCCTGTTCATTATGACTTCAACCTCTGAAACTGAGAAATACAAAGTAATGAATTGAATGATGCATCAACACATTAACACACATTAATCGTACGTTAATAATTCTTCTGTGGTGGAAACTAACTCATTTAATCAAGTACAATTCTTTAGCTTAGTGTTATGATTTCATGCATTATATTTCCTCTTCATGTACTTTTTAACTCCACTACATGTATTTGGCATATCTGCAGTTACTAGTTACATTTAAAAAAAGAAAAGATTTAGAAAAAGCTATAATGAACATAAATGTATTGCATTGTGTTGTACAGTAAATAAAACCTGCAGACAGCAGCTCTACTGCAGAAACAACGACATACAGCATTACAATGTCCACACATTACTGCATCAATGGTAGTATTCTGGGAGTATAGTGAATCATTTTACTTTTTGAAGAATTTGGATGCAGGTCTTTTACTTTTTTTTGCTATTTTTATTTAAAGGTGCTTTGTACAAAATTGGGAGCATTGTGATTACATAACATCCCCATGTACTTTAATCTGCAAAGGCTAGCTTGAAGGCCTCTGGCCGCTCTGCTTCCACAGAGACATAGAGGTGAAATCTGATTGGATGAGAGCTCTCCTTAAAACAAGCTGCACTGGAAGCAGAGCAACAGATGAAGACAGGAGCTGTGCAATGAGAAAATAAGCTAATAGAGAAAAATAATTATAATACATGTAGTGTTAAAAAAAAAACCTGATGGAAAGCAACCGCTCGGGTTCAGATCGGGTTGTTCCTCCCAATCACCCCGCCAGGTTTCTCTGTCGTCGCCCACGTGAGCGTTGAAGTCTCCCAGGAGAACTATGGAGTCGGCAGGCGGCGCCCTTTCCAGGACCCCTCCCACCAACTCCAAGAAGGCCGGATACTCTGAAATGCTGTTTGGTGCATAAGCACAAACAACAGTCAGAGCCTTACTCCCCGCAACTCGTAGGTGCAGGGAGGCGACCCTCTCGTTCTCCGGGGAAAACTCCAACACGGCGGCGCTCAGCCGGGGACTCGTGAGTATCCCCACTCCCGCCCGGCGCCTCTCACCCTGGGCGACTCCAGAAAAGAACAAAGTCCAACCCTTCTCCAGGAGTTTGGTTCCAGAGCCAGCGCTGTGCGTGGAGGTGAGCCCAACTATATCTAGCTGGTACCGCTCCACCTCCCTCACCAGCTCCGGCTCCTTCCCCGCTAGCGAGGTGACGTTCCACGTCCCTAGAGCTAGTCTATGTCGCCGGCGATCGGCTCGCCCAGGCCCCCTGCCCGGCCCGCCGCCCGGTCTACATAGCACCCGACCCCGATGTCTGTCCCTGCGGGTGGTGGGTCCACAGGGTGGCTGCACCATGGTGTTTCTTCGGGCTGAGCCCGACCGGGCCCCATGGGCGAAAGCCCGGCCACCAGACGCTCGGCGACGAGCTCGCCTCCCGGGTCTGGCTCCGGGAGGGTGCCCCGGTTTCCTTGGTCCGGGCGAGGTAGCTACATTCCGTGTGCTGCTATTCATCAGGGTTTTTTGAACCGCTCTTAGTCTGGGCTCTCCCCCGAGACCTGTTTGCCTTGGGAGATACTACCAGGGGCAGATGCCCCGGACAACATAGCTCCCAGGATCATTGAGCCACTCAAACTCTATAATATAATATAATATAATCAGTTACTGTGGTTTCTTTACTGTTTTTTATTATAGCTTATTGATAATATTTGTTTTGATCTTGTTTCTTATGTCTCTTGTTGCACCTTACCCTCTGCTGCTGTAATCCCGTAAATCCCTCTACTACGGGACTAATAAAGGATGATCTTATCTCATTTTACCTGTGTATTGGTAGGAGAAACATTCAGTCACACATTTCCGTGAAGTCACGAGGACAAAACACACCCGGGGTTTGTCAAACCTCTCATCATCCTGGAATGAAGCAAAGCGTGTAAGCCCCTCCTCTTTTGTGCTCATCTCAAACACCGAGCTCTAGTTCGTTGAAATGTTCAGCTGTTCCCTCCCCTTTCACTGATCTAATTCTAGTTTGTGTGTTCGCCAAACTGTGATCAAGTGAGAGACAGAGCTGGAAGGGTAGGATCACTGTAGTTTAAGGAAGCAGAATAAAGTTTGGGCACAGCTTTTGACGGTTTAAGTGGAACTGACGATAGTGATAAGGGAGGTACAAAGGCTCAGACAGGAGTTCAGATGGAAAAGGAAACCATTTGCTGCTCGATCTGTCTGGATCTCCTGAAGGATCCGGTGACTATTCCCTGTGGACACAGCTACTGCATGAACTGTATTAAAGCCCACTGGGACGGAGAGGATGGTAAGAAACTCCACAGCTGCCCTCAGTGTAGGAAGACCTTCACACCGAGGCCTGACCTGCTGAAAAACACCATGCTGGCAGTTTTAGTGGAGGAGCTGAAGAAGACTGGACTCCAAGCTGCTGCTGCTGATCACTGCTATGCTGGACCTGAAGATGTGGCCTGTGATGTCTGCACTGGGAGGAGACGGAGAGCCCTCAAGTCCTGTCTGGTCTGTCTGGCCTCTTACTGTGAGAATCACCTCCAGCCTCATTATGAGGCAGCTCCATTAAAGAAGCACAAGCTGGTGGACCCGTCCAAGAAGCTCCAGGAGAACATCTGCTCTCGTCACGACGAGGTGATGAAGATGTTCTGCCGTACTGATCAGCAGTGTATCTGTTACCTCTGCTCTGTGGAGGAACATAAAGGCCACGACACAGTCTCAGCTGCAGCAG
Source organism: Cottus gobio (assembly GCA_023566465.1). Classification (NCBI taxonomy): domain Eukaryota; kingdom Metazoa; phylum Chordata; class Actinopteri; order Perciformes; family Cottidae; genus Cottus; species Cottus gobio. The sequence goes on along the minus strand of CM042230.1, from coordinate 1,603,088 downwards.
AAAGGACCGAGAGGCAGAGAGAGCTGGAGGGGAGTCGACTAAACATCCAGCAGAGAATCCAGGACCGAGAGAAGGACGTGAAGCTGCTCCATCAGGAGCTGGAGGCCGTCAATCTCTCAGCTGATGAAGCGCTGAAGGACAGCCAGAAGATCTTCACGGAGCTGATCCGTCTCCTGGAGAACAGAAGCTCTGATGTGAAGCAGCAGGTCAGATCCCAGCAGGAAAGGGAAGTGAGTCGAGTCAAAGAGCTTCAGGAGAAGCTGGAGCAGGAGATCGCTGAGCTGAAGAGGAAAGACGCTGAGCTGAAGCTGCTCTCACACACAGAGGATCACAACCAGTTTCTACTCAACTACCCCTCACTGCCACCACTCAGAGAGTCTACAGACTGGACCGGCATCCATATCCGTCCTCTGAGCTACTTTGAGGACGTGACGGCGGCTGTGTCAGAAGTCAGAGATAAACTACAGGACGTCCTGAGGGACGAGAGGACAAACGTCTCTCTGGCAGTGACTGAAGTGGACGTTTTACTGTCACATCCACCAGCAGAGCCCGAGACCAGAGCTGGATTCTTAAGGTATTCATGTGAAATCACTCTGGATCCAAACACAGCACACACAGATCTGTTATTATCTGAGGGGAACAGAAAAGCAACAGTAATGTGGGAACAACAGTCTTATTCTAGTCACACAGACAGGTTCACTGATTGTTGTCAGGTCCTGAGTAGAGAGAGTCTGACTGGACGTTGTTACTGGGAGGTGGAGTGGAGAGGAAGAGGAGTTAATGTAGCAGTCTCATACAAGAATATCAGCAGAACATTGAGCAGTGGTGAATGTTTGTTTGGATTAAATGACAAATCTTGGTCTTTATATTGTGACAAAAACAGTTTTACATTTTTATACAACAATATCAAAGCTCCCGTCTCTGGTCCTCGGTCCTCCAGACTAGGAGTGTACCTGGATCACAGAGCAGGTATTCTGTCCTTCTACAGCGTCTCTGAAACCATGACCCTCCTCCACAGAGTCCAGACCACATTCACTCAGCCTCTCTATGCTGGACTAGGGTTTCCTTATTATGGAGCCACTGCTGAGTTGTGTAAACTCAAATAGACAGAAGTGATTTAAGGGTCATCAGGTTAAATTCTGTGTTTTAATTCTTAAAATCATTTTGTTTCCATCATTGTCGCTGAGAGCTGATTGCTCTCCACCTGTCAATCAAACATTGTGGGCGGTACTTTGCCGTCTCCTCATCATTGCTCTGTAGATGTCTGAGTTCCTTGAGGTGGCCTCCTTCCTGTGTCTGTTTAGTCATGGAGGCTCTCACTGCTCATGAGGATCTTTGTTTACCTGAACTCATATTTCTCTGCAGGAAAATGTTTGATGAATATTGTTATTGATGTATTTGTTGTTGTGTCTCTTCCTCTGCATGGGTCTTAAAGAAATCACCTTTTATCAAAGATATTTAGTTCTCACTACTTTCTGTAAAGTATTCTATCTGTACATTTGGGTTCATAAATTTGTGAGAATAAATGTTGTTATTGTCTGAATAAACATATAAATGATGTACTATGTTGTATTATAAAATAAAGTATGATGATCATAATCAACGAGGAAATGATGAATTATTATTTTACATAACTGATTCTGGTCTAATTTAACAGACTTTCCTGATGGGATGTGAACAAACTGAAGCTTCACATGATGAATAAAGTATTTCTTGTTTCTAGAATGAACAAAGTATTTTCTTCTTTCTCCAAATTTGGCTGAAATACGGTTACTGGCAAACATTAAAATGTGAGGGGGACACGGGGATTGGGCCAAAGTCTGTGTCCGTCTATCTTCAGTAAGAAAACCAAATGCAACACGGTGGTGACCGTTGCAACGGGAACATTTGGTAAAACCCTCGTGGAGTTCCTTGCATTTCCTTTGGCGATGACGTTGCAGCACATTTACATTTACAGACACTTTACACATTTCTAGAAAACATCTGCAAAGGAAGCATTTCATTTCCATGAGAGAGACAGAAGGATCTCCTGATAATTAAATTCAGACATTTAGGAGTGAGAGGCATTCCCTGAGTGGAGAGGCTGTAAACCCACCCGAGGACGTGATTGAAGACAGCCTACGCCTCGGCCTTGTTAAACAGCAATGTGGAGACTCCCACACTGAACCAACTGAGTCTGGCTGTTTGCCAAATTCATGCTCCGCAAACCGGTTTCTCACAATCATGCAGGATTTTTCAAATGCAAAAGTTTGCTTATTACATTTCATTTAGCTGACGCTTTTATCCAAAGCGACTTACAATAAGTGATTCCACCGTGAGTACAAACAAGAATCAGAACAACAAGAATCAAGAAGGTACAATTTCGTCCAAAAGTTCAACTACAAAGTGCTATCAGTAAGAGACATTTCAGTGCTACTATAGTGCTACATCCTTTATTCAAGGTATAGTCGGAAAAGATGTGTTTTTAGTTTATTGATTTGGCCCCTATGTCCATGCTGCCCCACTCCTCTAATGAGGGATCCAGGTGGGAATAAGTCCAATCCACTTTGGTGTCCTGTGTTTGCTTTGCCTTTGACTGCTAACGAACTGAAAAACAAACTAGAAATGTTAAACTACAGAGTCCCTGAGGGGCCAAACTCACAGGGGCTCACGGGGAAAAAAATAAAATCAATTAATATACTGAAAATAATTAAAATGTTCACAACATTATCAATATAATCCCTGATAAACAATTCACTAAAAGTTCTGCTTTTAAATATTGCATTTATGTATTTGCAGTAAACATAATAGTAACACATTTTAAAATCGGGGCAATATTGATGCTTTCATTTTGCTTTGATTCCATTGTTGTAGGTCTGACATATACTCTATTGTGTGTATATATATATATATATATATTCATATATACACACAATAGAGTATATATATATATACATATTTATATTTTGATGCAACGTATACTCCAAGCTCTTTGTCAGGTATATTAAGTGCAGTATGTCAATTTACTTTCTGTGGCTCAGTGGTTAGCAAGTCGGTCTTTCAATCAGAAGGTTGGTGGTTCGATCCCCGGCTCCGGCAGTCTGCGTCGTTGTGTCCTTGAGCAAGACACTTAACCCTAATTGCTCACCGTTGCTGTGTCTACGGTCTACTGTATATCATGTAAGTCGCTTTGGATAAAAGCGTCAGCTAAATGAAATGTAATAAAAAATGTAAAAAAAAAAAAAATATTTTTGAAGGCAGGATGTTTGTTATTATTGAAGCAGTTGAGCTGAAGCTTAACTTATAATTTAAACACATAACATATATACATAATAATCGTCTCAGTGATTAATGTGACTTTAAACTTTAATCTTCGTGCTCCCTGTCAGCTATTTGCAGAAATAAAGTTCTCCACTAGAGGTCGCTCTTTACAATGTATTCCACAGTCACGTGCTGAGGTGGGCTTCAAAACCAGGAGCCAGCATTACTGTGGAGATTAAATACTTAAATTAAATTAAACTGCTGATGGATTTTCATTTAGATCACGTGTTGTGTCTTCTGCTATGTAATATATAATCTGTAAATATAATGTAATGTAACATATATAGTTTATTACATGTTTTCACTCTAATTCATCATCGGTATTACTTTGCTGCATGATTTGCAGCATTTAATTAATCATCTTTTCATACTCATAATCACATGTTCTTGTTACTCTTTGTTTGAGTTTTTCATGCTTCTGTTAGAGCTCGACTGAGAAATCAACATGTTGACATGTAGGGTGCAAACTGTGCTGGTTTACGTAATAAAATCACAACTTGATGGAGAAGAGAAGTCTTTTATTTTCTGTCTTTGGACCCAAAAGACAGTTCTGTTGTGTGTTATTGTTCTGCAGCCACAATAACTGCTGTCAGGGAAACAAACTATTCAACATGTTTGTTTGTTTCATACCTCTCCCTGCAAAAAGGAATTGCATTAGCTTTAACTTTCAGAAACTTATTATTTGATCTGCACTTCAATCACACTATGTATAAAGCTACTGTTAGAGGTACTCTAGGTGTGTGTTGACATTAACAATTATTTAAATGATCTTTCTAATAGATGTTTGAAATGTATAACACAGAAGCTATAAAAGTCTTGTTATACAGTAAGAAGGACATAATCCAGACATTTTTTATTTAAAATGTATAATAATAATAAATAATACTTAAGTAGTACTACTAATCAAAACATTTGGCAACCTTTGCTTCTTGTCTATATTATTATCCATGTATTTTTCTCTAAATTTAAGCATCACAAATAACTTGTCACTGAGTCATTGAACAAATTAATCATCAGATATGCTAAAAAAGAAAAGATAAATCAAACAAGATAAAAACCCAAATGTATTTATTTGTTGCCGATAAGAAAAAACAGTAAAAAAAAAAAAAGAACTGATCTTAAATCAAAAACCAGCTAAAACTCAACATCCACATACAATTGACAGAAAGACTGAGAAGCCGTGTTGTTTTGCTTTTTGCTATTTATACTTCTACTTTTTATTAATTTAGATTCAGGGATGTATATTTATTAATACATCTCACTTTCTTTTTTTCTCCTACATATTCTGTGTTCGCTCATTATTTGTTTTAAATATAATGTTTTACTTTGATTTTCCAAGTTATGCTTTTATTTTGAAGTGTGTCCGGTCCCCTCTGGCTTACTTCCTGCGCCTTGACGCAGCTCCGGGAGAAGATGTTTTTTAGGTGAGATATTTTACCATGAACGTGTTTTTGTGTGCGTGTCGGGTTTTAAATGCGTGTTCCCCGCAGAGCAGCCGGTGTGGCGCGGACATGGAGGTGTAAAGGCCCGTGTCGCCGCCTCGCAGTGTCCGGTTCGGGAAGCCCAGACTCGGCATTGATGGTGATGGTTTATCCATCGGGGGAGGGCCTAGCTAACCTAGCCGGCTGGCTACTGAAGCGGGCTCCCGCATGGGTTTGAGCCAAGTTCTGCCTAAATTAATCGACTTAAATGGAAAACAACGCAGGCCGAATTTACCAGTAGACATCGGCGGTTAAGCAGTTAGTTATATATGTGATGAAATGTGCAGGATATATTGATCTACAGGGGGAAAGGATCATAAATCGATAGATAATGAATGGGATTCGGCAAAACTGTCTTCGCAGTTTTTATTTTTGCTCTAAGTCGTTAACATTACTACATATTACCATTTGAATCTGTTTTTGCAAACTAAAAAAAGGTAGGTGCCTTGCAACAAACTGGCATATATTGTCTTTTGTTGCGTCTGATTTATTTATTTAGTACACATGCGCACATACGTTGGGGAGTAATCGTTACGTTCTGCGCTTTTATTTTGAAATGCGCCCCTTTTCCCGGTGTCTGCTGCTCTCTGCAACTTGACGGGATTGTTTTTTTCAAAACAGCGAGCAGCTGAGCACTGCGGTGTTTTTCTGAGCAGCCCGAGACACTCTCTCTCTCTCTCTCTGTCTCTCGTTTTCCTCGACAACTCCTCAATTTTTTTGCTTTACATTTCTTTCATAATTTTTTTTATCCATGCAGATCTCCAGGGATTTACACCGAAATATAATCACTAAATGACACCCTCGCTCGCCCACTGGGAGGACAGCTGGTGCGGCGATAACATCGGGACCAGGTGGGTGTGGAGGGGGTGATGCCCTTGACTTAGGAGGAGGAGGAGGAGATGGGAGGGAAATTGGGATCCTCCTCCTATGTACCCGAGAGAAGTGCGGTTGTAACTGTGATCTTCATTGCAGGGGTGTCGGCGATGCCGGCCGAGCAGCAGCGCCCCGTGTAGACGAGCCTCGAGGGGGAATGTTGTGCGTCTGCAGGGATCCTCGGCCCTGGAGCTCCGTGGGTCCAGCTGAGGAGGCCTGAGACCCGAAGTGTGCATGCCCAGATAAGCAGAGGCTGGCCAGCCTGCGCTTTGCAGATAAGCAGCAGTGAGTCGACTCCCCCTTCAGAGTGACGCTGTTCTTCTGCTTCTTCTTCTTCTTCAGACTGAGTCCATGTACTTATTAATAATACAAGTCCTGGGCAGCAGCCCCTGAACTGTGAATGTGCGCTTGGAACTGGGGCGGTTTTTCTGTTTCTGACGCCTGAAAGGGGAGGAAGGTTTGACTGGAGGTGATGGCGGACCGCGAGGAAGCGGAGTTGTCCGAGTCCCTCCAGAAGGAGGACGGCTTCTCCAGCGAGCCGGAGGACCCGGGCTCGGACTTCAAATCCCAGAGTCTGCCGGCTCTGAGCGAGGAGGCGCCGCAGGAGGAAACGCTGCTGGCCGGCTCCGCGTCCGTAACGGCGGAGGAGGGCGCCAAGGCCGAGTCCTTCCAGGCCGAGGCCCCGGCCAGGGCGAGCTACCAGCCCAAGGCGGGGAAGTCGGCGCTGAACCGGCCGAGCGCCTACATGGAGAACACGGAGATCCGCAGGAGTAAAAACATGGCGAGGAGGAAGCCGCAGGGGGTCCTCGCCTCCGGGCTGGCCCGCATGCGGCTGCCCAGCAGGAAGTACCTGAGCGTCTTCATGCAGGACTCGCGCTGCTTCCTGTTCTGCATGTGCTACCTGACCTTCATCCAGTCGCTCATGGTGTCCGGCTACCTCAGCAGCGTCATCACCACCATCGAGAAGCGGTACAGCCTGAGGAGCTCCGAGTCGGGCCTGCTCGTCAGCTGCTTCGACATCGGGAGCCTCCTGGTGGTCGTCTTCATCAGCTACTTCGGTGGGCGGGGCCAGAGGCCTCGCTGGCTGGCGGTGGGCGGCATCTTCATCGCCGTGGGCGCCGCCCTCTTCTCCCTACCTCACTTCATCTCGCCGCCCTACCAGATCCAGGAGGTCAACTCGTCCTTCGGCAACGAGGGCCTCTGCATGACCGGCAACGCCAGCGGCCGCGTGGACGCCGCCTCCTGCCCCCGGGACCAGGAGGGCAACGAGCACAACCTGTACGTGGCGCTGTTCGTCATCGCGCAGATCCTGGTGGGCATGGGGTCCACGCCCATCTACACGCTGGGACCCACCTACCTGGACGACAACGTCAAGAAGGAGAACGCCTCGCTGTACCTCGGTAAGAAGCTGGCGCCGCCCAGCAACCCTTTACGATCGAGTTCAGGACCAATCAGTGACGTCAGCTGGGAATGACGAGCGATGGTGATCTGTTGTTGTGTTGAATCTCTGTTGTTGTTGTTGTGTTGAATCTCTTTTGTTGTTGTTGTGTTGAATCTCTTTTGTTGTGTTGAACCTCTTTTGTTGTCGTGTTGAGTCTCGATGGAGAGCAGCCGACTTCGTAGAAGCTTCGTAGGACGCGACTTAACCCCAGAGTATGATGTTCAACAAGCGGAGGCCTCAGATGTTGGGAGTTGAACCCGTTGCCGAAGTGCCGAATACTGCAGTTCCTCACATGTCCACATGGGGGCGCCTCCAGACGCGAGTCGATCCCCACACAGCTCCATGTTGACGTGCTGAACTCTACGGGGGAAATAAAACGTGTTCCGGCGTCTGTAGCTCATATGACCGTATGTTTATATATATGTTTATAGTACTCACCTGTTAGTATTGGACGTAATTGAGGGCGTGGCCACTTAAAGTGACAGGTGGGTGACGTCTCCCGCCGCTAGTCCACCGACGACGACGGTCAAAACAAACAGCAGTCGTGATTTCTCGTGGTTTAAGAAGCGCAGCATTAATGCTCATAATGTGTAAGCCAGGAAATGTGAATGCTGAGGCACTCGATGACTTTCATGACTCTGACAGGGAAAGTACACGAGGTCACGTGTTTAATAGGTTTAGACAAATATTTTAAAGCATTTATTTATTTTTGGGTCATAAACCATCTCAGAATGAATTTGTATCAGCCGTATCGCACTTCGACGAGTAAAAACAAAACAGAAAACAATACTTTTCCAGATATTTTTTTCCTCGATGAATAAAGTAAATCGGCTTCTGAAAGGTTTCCGTGTGCAGATGCATCTGAAGCCACTGACCGCCCAGTGCCTTGCTCAAAGGCACGGCAGGATGTGGGAGAAATGGGCACAATGCTGCTGTGGCGCCCGTCTTTTGGCCTGCATGTTGCCGGCATGACCTTTAACCCCGCCCCCTCCCACATGCTTCCCCTGAGTTCTCGCCCCGGTGGACTCGAACAAGGGAAAGTCTAATTAACCAACAAACGAGAGGCAGGTTATGAAAGAGGGAGGGAGGGAGGCGGAGGGATGAGGAAGGTCTTATGGGCATTCCTGTCGGGGGGGGGGGGGGGGGGGGGGGGGCGGCTGGTGGTACCATGTCGCCTGCAAGGAGGCCGAAGGGCACGGGGTCGCCCGGACGCCTCCAGGTTGTGGAGAAGAACGAGAGGAAGAGAAAAGTTTCCTGAAAAATTATTTTGAAATAAAATGTCTTTCACACCCAGAAATAAAAAAAGAAAAACAAGATTTGCAATAGTGATGGAAATTCAGTGCTTATGATTCGGATCAATGAGCAGATTCTAACTTTATGGGATGCAACACTAAATACATGAAGTCCCTTTTAATTTTCCTCTATTATGACGGTCAACAAAGACAAAATAAAATGAAATCCAATATTTAAGTAAAAAAAGGAACGATATGTCAGAACATCTTATCATCTTATCCTATTGGATTCGACCACGTGGTGCTGAACCAGAGGCTCCATTCAGCTACTGCTTAAAATGAAGAAGAAAATTAATCAATGTCAATTAATAGATTTTAATAAATCATGCAAATAGTTCCAACATTCTGAGTTTGAGTTTCTCAAATGTACATTTAAAAAAAATAAAAAATCCCCACGTTTGAAATCCTTTTGATTAAAATATTGAGAATTAAAACAAATTAAGATATTTGCGAGTGATATTCCTGACATTCCCGTGTCCGGCCCACGGCGAGCTGCAGCGAACCAGGAAGTGCACAAAGGGCCGAGTGTTGCAGACGGGCCTCCAGATCCTCCAGAGCCTCCAGAGCCTCCAGAGCCGCTCGGCCCTCTTAGTGGTCACGCTGGTGGAGCAACACGAGGCCAGTGCAGGCGGAGGATGTAAATCTGCAGCTGCGCCTCGTAGCCGGACCGCTGCCGTACTCATTCATTCATTCCTCCGCCTCTTTGATCGTAACAAAGGCATTGGGGGGGGGCGTCTGGCTCCTCTCAGCTGGAGATGCAACACACATGAAGGCAAATGGGACTTTTTCAGAAACTATTCAGTGGAATGGAAACAGCCAGGAGAAGTCATGGAATTTGATATTTCCAGGACTGGAAAAAAAATCGTAAAAGTCATGTAAATGTGTTATATTCATGTGTTCATGTGGTTCATTTACGCTGAGTTTGAAATAATGAATATGCTTTTAAAAGAAAGACTCAAAATATAGTTTCCACTGGGGGATTTGGGGCTGCATGCCAGCTCTAGTGAGCCCCTCACCGGACTCATGCTCTTCATCAGTACTTGTTCCCCCGTCTGCCCGCTTCAACTTTTGCCAGCTCCGCACCCAGTCATGCAATCTATTGACCAGCTTGTATAGCTGCTGCTTGTACACTGTTGTCTTGGCTCCAGAGACAAGACATTCCCATTCAAGCACCTTCTCCTCCAGCATTTTGATTCTCTCCACCAGGCCCTCTCTCAGGACTTGAAAGTCTTCCTCCGGCAACTCCTTCACATCAGTGTTCTCCACTTCAGTACATTTCTCCTCTGCGCCATCAGCGTACAGTTCAAGGTCGACACAGCCGAATTTGGACCATAACGTCTCCTTAGCGAACTGGAGCGTCTCTCTATAGGTGGCAAGGCACATCGCCATTTTCTCCTCTACACGAGCTTCTTCTTTTGCTGCTGTTTCTTCCTCGCTTTCCACGTCTCCTAGAGCATCAACATATTCCAGCCCAGTGTCGTGCACCTTTCCAAAGTCCACACCAAGTGCTCTGATCTCATCGATCAGTACCCTTTTACCTAGGAGGTCTACTGTGAGGGACAGCTTTTTGGCTCTCTTGCTGAAAGAGCTTTGTGCTGTTGAGCGCTTTCCTTTTAGAGCCACTAATTCTGCCGAATCCATCTTCCTTTTTCTGCACTGATCAAGGCACTGTTACACAGAGGGGTCTATTCGGCCTATTCCTCTTCTCTTGGTGCTCCTTCACAGGTCAATGCCGACAGGGTGGTGGCAGACTCAGCGCTCGAACAGTTGGTTTATTACTGTTCCGTGTTCTCCCCACGGAAAGGGCAACCCAGTGTACAAAGCATAAGGATATTACTCGGTATTCCACATTTGTTTGTTTATTTATTTCAAATGAGAGTGACCAGGTAATAAACCTGAAATAATAAGAAAAGCAACATTTCAATTTTCATATGCATACTACAAACAGCACAACTCCCCAGTTCTTTATCTCAATAGCCCAAAAAATAATAACATTAATCAAATACAAAAATACTATTATTAATATACCATAATAATAATAATAACAATTTTCATGTACACGCTTCACACTTTAAACATTATGCACCATTCAAGTCCTACCAAAGCCTAGTCAAGATGCATGCAGTGTTTTCTGCTAACAGCTGGAACCTACATCTCCCAAAATGCTCCGCGGTAAACCAGGAAGTGCAACGTTACATTAAATACCGGTCCGCGCTTCATACTTCATCAAACATTTGAAATGCTAAAGTACGTAAACACGAATGGACACGTATGGTGCAGCAATGTTATAAGTCTAAATGTCAGCTTCATGTCCCATAGCCTCGCCACCTCGTCAACTTATAACTTTAGAATATAGCGTTATCTTTATCCGTTAACTAAACTGCTTAGACCTACTGGAGCATAGCGTTATCTTTAACGTGCAACGGACGTAAACACAGTACAACAACCTAGCATGGCGACAGCAGACAACATGAAGCGTACATTATAAAGCAGACAAGAACCATCTGAATTTAAGAGAGCTTACCAAGTGGCTGCACACCGGATTGAAAGTCCTTACAACTAAATGAATCTCGCGCTTCCTTTTCACGTAGTAAACAGCCGGTCGCCTGTACCCGCAGCACACTCCCCTTAAAGGGGCACTACACTATTGCGCAGCTAAACCGCAAAGGTTTCATTTGTAGCTCTGGTTTTAAGGTATACATTTGATTAAACATGTAAATAAGGATAACAAAAACTTTACAAATGACAGAACTTTACAGAAAACACAACAAGCAGGCATATGGCATAAATTTGGTTTAAAGTCATGGAAGAGTCCTGGAACTCCATTGGTCAACATGTGTATGAACCCTGCACAATGCAACACACAGTGCAACACAGTGCAACACAATGCAACACAGTGCAACACAGTACAACACAATGCAACACAATGCAACACAGTGCAACACAGTGCAACACAATGTAACACAATGTAACACAATGCAACACAATGCAACACAGTGCAACACAGTGCAACACAGTGCAACACAGTGCAACACAGTGCAACACAGTGCAACACAGTGCAACACAGTGCAACACAGTGCAACACAGTGCAACACAGTACAACACAGTGCAACACAATGCAACACAGTGCAACACAATGCAACACAGTGCAACACAGTGCAACACAGTGCAACACAATGCAACACAGTGCAACACAATGCAACACAGTGCAACACAGTGCAACACAATGCAACACAGTGCAACACAGTGCAACACAATGCAACACAGTGCAACACAATGCAACACAGTGCAACACAGTGCAACACAGTGCAACACAATGCAACACAGTGCAACACAATGCAACACAGTGCAACACAATGCAACACAGTGCAACACAATGCAACACAGTGCAACACAGTGCAACACAGTGCAACACAGTGCAACACAGTGCAACACAGAGCAACACAATGCAACACAATGCAACACAATGCAACACAGAGCAACACAATGCAACACAGTGCAACACAGTGCAACACAATGCAACACAGTGCAACACAGTGCAACACAGTGCAACACAGTGCAACACAGTGCAACACAGTGCAACACAGTGCAACACAGTGCAACACAGTGCAACACAGAGCAACACAATGCAACACAGTGCAACACAGTGCAACACAGAGCAACACAATGCACCGTGTACTGTCTGGGTGCTGCCGCCTCGCAGAACATGGGGACAAACATGGTTTCTTCTCTCATTTACCAAGACAAACCCACATTTAGAGCATTCAAAGAACTTGATGTTTCCTTCAGATAAAAGCGTCGTTAACTTTTTGTTCCACTCGTCTGGTTTCAGTCTTTCCTCCAGATTTCAGGGATCTGGCCTCATTCGGCTGCAGGACCAGTTGGTGGTCCCTCCGTCTTGGCCCAGCTTTCCCGTAACCTACATATGAGATCTGCCCACAGGCCCAACAGACCTCCAGCAGAATAACCCTGTTTGGCATCCTTCATGTTGCCAGCTCGGGGACGCAGTATGGTCGTCCATTAAAACAACCACCCAAACATGGTTTAGACCCCTTGTTTCTGGAGGTCATCAGGAATGAATCGTGTTTATTTCCACACAACGTTCTCTATTCTCCTGGACGGCCTAATGTTTCACATTTTTACTGAAGCCACTGAATGCACCGTTTGAGGTGATTGTAGCTGCAAAGAGGAATGCATTAAAGGGAACGTTCCTCTGGCTCGTAGGTTATTGAACCACGTGGTCAGAAAAAGCAACAAAAACGAAGCTTCAACTTTTAATATTTCATAACCAGACCCTGCAGCCGTGAAGCCACGATGGACTCGGCTGAGGCCGACGGTCACGTGACTAAAAATGAGTTCAATGTGTTTCGATAGCCAACATTTCTTTTTCCCAACATTGCTGACACTTGAGTGAATGTTGGATATGTAGAGTCCATTGTTGAAAGATAATTTATCAAGAAAACATTCTTTATTGCAATATAAATCTTACACTCAACAATTTCTCCTTTTTTAGGCTTCTAGTCCTGATTGACCTGTTTCCATAGAGGCGGTTAATCACTCGGTGGCTGTAATATAGATAATGTAAATGTTGAGCTGTAGCTCGACAACCAGAGGATCAGGCAGGAAGTGAGAGGACATCCGGTTATGTAACCGCCAGCTGAGGGTTTCCCCTCTTCTCCCACTAGATAGAGGATTATCCATGAGGCCTCCGGGTCCTCTTGGAAAGCCCTCGATCCCTGTGTGTTATCATATATATATCTTTCTATATATATATACATGTTTGGCCACCGTCCCAAAAATGAAGTCAGTAAATCATCAAAGATTCTAAATGTTATCCTATCACTTTGTTATAGTCCTCTATTGTATGTTCTTTGTGTACTCATGCTATGTTTAAATGGAACATTTAATGCAGTTCCATTAATAGCAGAAGATATGAATGTTATTCACTCCTCAGTCAGCCACGAGAGCAGTTGATGCATCACTTGCAATTTGTCATTTTATTTTGAAAAGCACAACATTGGTGATTAGACGTTGTGAATGAGGCTGACATGAACCCAGAGCTCCCAGTGAGTTCCAGCTCTCTGACAGCTGGATAACGTTCGGTCCGGCTTTCAGGTTTTAAGTCACGCCACCAGATTTCTTTTGTGTTTTTATTTTTTTGCTTTCAACTCAAGCCAAGGACTTTAAGATGTTAATTCCTTCTAATTGGAGAAATCTTATTCTCAGCCTCAAGCAGGGCCCTTGTTACAGGTCATATGATCTGCACACATGACACACACACACACACACACACACACAGGCTTTTGTGCAGCGCTCGTAAAGCCAGATTAGTTCGATTTGAAGCGTTGCATAAGGGTTAAAGTTACGCGTCCAGTTTGGCTAAATGAGCACGGAGGTTGACAAGAAGACAAATGTGATCAAATCATTTTCATAAGAGTCCAGGAAAGTGATCGGGCTGGTGGTGTCTTAACACCTGCGTTTTCTCTAGTGTCCACCTGGGGGCGGAGACGCTGGTTGTATAGAAGTATATGCTTCCTGTGTTAAAGCTGCATTCTCTCTGCTGACCACCAGGGGGCGACTCCTCTGGTTGTATAGAAGTCTATGCTTCATGTGTTAAAGCTGCATTCTCTCTACTGACCACCAGGGGGCGACTCCTCTGGTTGTATAGAAGTCTATGCTTCCTGTGTTAGAGCTGCATTCTCTCTGCTGACCACCAGGGGGCGACTCCTCTGGTTGTATAGAAGTCTATGCTTCATGTGTTAAAGCCCCACCCCCTCTCTCCTCAGCCATCATGTATGTGATGGGAGCACTGGGTCCAGCTGCTGGTTACCTGCTGGGAGGCGTCCTCATCGGCTTTTACGTGGACCCCAAGACGGCCGTCACCATCGACCAAAGCGACCCTCGCTTCATCGGCAACTGGTGAGAACAGTTTGGAGATTTAAGAGTTCAAGTGAACGATAGTTCTGCAGTTTTGTTTTTCAATCCCTGATCCAATAAATGTGGATTCATCCGCCACGGAAAGTAGTCCCCAACGAATGCCCTTTTCCCTCTGGTCACGCTTCTTAAAGGTGACCAGCTGTTTTAGGAAAGGTTTGTGATTTCAGTAGAAACCAATGGGCTGGGTTTGGTGTTTTCATTGGGATTTGTTGAGAAAAATCAAAGTCCTTGTTCTTTTTAATCCCCGTAAATATCCCGTAAAGAGACATTCGCCCTTAAAGTCGGTGCAGAATCTGCTTTTGTTTTTGTATTTCTGTGATAAAAGCGTGATTATTGAATACATCCACCTCCTTTAAAATGACCCTGGATGCACGTTGAGTCACCTCGTTCTTCTTGCATCTTGCATCTATAGGAGATGTCCGTCATCTATTTACGGCTCCTAGCCGACGGTAGCCGGTGACTCACCAGCTAGCAGCTTCCCACATGAATTATAGGTGACGATGGATGAGTGTACCGGTGATTTAGCACCAGACTGGCGACCGTTTATTTATTTATTTGTGAGCACGATAATAAAAAAGATGCTCTCCTCTCTGGCACCGGGTTTCCTCCTGTATCTTGTTTCTGACGGTGCTCGGTGTCGCCCCCCGTCCAGGTGGAGCGGCTTCCTGCTGTGTGCCGTGGCCATGCTGCTGGTCATCTTCCCCATGTTCACCTTCCCCAAGAAGCTGCCGCCCCGACACAAGAAGAAGAAGAGGAGGAAAAAGGTGAGCCTGGACGACCTGTCCGGCGACGACGACGTCCTCAAGGAGAAGAGCAACAACGGCAAGGGCCAGGCGGTGACCTCGTCCATGGGCTTCGGGAAGGACATCCAAGGTACGCGGTGACGTCATCGATGACATCACTTAGATAACAATATACGAGTCCAGCTGGTCGATGTCTCTCTTATAGTTTGTCACCAAACGGTTAATCAGCAGCTATTTTGATAATCAATTCATAGTTTTGAGTATTCTCGTGTTCCAGCTTCTACAACGGGATCATTTGCTTCTTCACTAACTTGAAAAATAATAATATTTTTGGGGGTTTAAAACAATTTCTTTCCCAACGAGATAAGACATTTAAAAACGGAAGAAAAAAAAGATTTACATAACATAATTGTCAGATTAATAGATTACAAGAAGACTATTGGTGAGTTTTCATCCTGATTATAAACCCATACAACGGATTTTTAAAAAGTATTTTTTTTTTCTCCTGAATAACGTTTAATAACAGAAAGGAAAGTACGGTCCCAAAACGAGATGATGTCACCGCGTTGGAGGCTCAGCCTGAAACAGGAAACACATTCTTTAAACTGGAAGTCATTGAAGTTATGAAGGAACTCGAGTATTCAGAGACGTCACACCTCCATGATGAGGTCAGGACGAAAGAGAAAAGCACCAACCTTTTCTCTCCTTCCTCCTCCTCTTCCTCCTCCTCTTCCTCCTCCAGACCTGCCCAAAGCGGCGATGAGGATCCTGAGCAACGTGACCTTCCTGTTCGTCAGCCTCTCCTACACGGCGGAGAGCGCCATCGTCACGGCTTTCATCACCTTCATCCCCAAGTTCATCGAGTCCCAGTTTGGCATCCCGGCCTCCAGCGCCAGCATCTACACCGGTGAGCTGCTTACGGGTTACGGCCCTCCCTTTTAAAAACCCATATTTATTTATTGTTCACGAAGCTCTCACATTTGGGAGGACAAACCTGCCCGAATGTCTCTGCAGAATATTCACGCAGCGTCCAGGACTTTAACTTTCTGCCTCTTCAGCTCTGCTGTTTTATTTGAGCAGTCGGCCCAGAAACACATTAATAATAAAGAAAGTGCCGGTCTTCACATGAAGGGGGCACCTGGGAGCCGGAGCACTGAGTGCATCGCTCTGCATGCATCGCTCTGCATGCATCGCTCTGCATGCATCGCTCTGCATGCATCGCTCTGCATGCATCGCTCTACATGCATCGCTCTGCATGCATCGCTCTGCATGCATCGCTCTACATGCATCGCTCTACATGCATCGCTCTACATGCATCGCTCTACATGCATCGCTCTACATGCATCGCTCTACATGCATCGCTCTGCATGCATCGCTCTGCATGCATCGCTCTACATGCATCGCTCTACATGCATCGCTCTACATGCATCGCTCTACATGCATCGCTCTACATGCATCGCTCTACATGCATCGCTCTACATGCATCGCTCTGCATGCATGCAGAATGAGTGTGACTCTCGCATTTAACGTGCAGTTGAACATTTATTTAAGAAAATATGCAAATTGTTCTGAGCCGGTGAAGCTCCAAGCCGGACACCTACCTCCTGCTGGGGTTAGAGGCTCCGCCCCCTCACACCTGAGAATCATAGGCCCACTATTGTCTGCCCTGTTTCCTTCTGCTGTTAGCTTACGACGCTAGCTGTGAGATGCTAATATAAGAGTTCTCTGAATTCCCAACATGCACCTCTCTCCCCCCAGGTGTGATCATCGTGCCCAGCGCCGGCGTGGGCATCGTGCTGGGCGGCTACATCATTAAGAAGCTGAAGCTGGGAGCGCGCGAGTCGGCCAAGCTGGCCATGATCTGCAGCGGCGTCTCGCTGCTCTGCTTCTCCACGCTGTTCATCGTGGGCTGCGAGAGCATCAACCTGGGAGGCATCAACATCCCCTACACCACCGGGTGAGGGGGGGAGGGGGGGGGCTGGTTGTCTGTCCGATCTGAAATGAAAATGCAGCAGAGGGAGGGAGAGAGGGGGAGAGAGAGGGGGGGAGAGAGAGGGGGAGAGAGAGAGGGAGAGAGAGAGGGGGAGAGAGGGAGAGAGGGGGGGAGAGAGGGAGGGAGAGAGAGAGGGAGAGAGAGAGGGAGAGAGAGGGAGAGAGAGGGAGAGAGAGGGAGAGAGAGAGAGAGAGAGAGAGAGAGAGAGAGAGCCGTGGTGATCTCAGCTCATGAATAGTCTCTTATTCTCTGTTATGTGAACCCAGTTAAACTCTGATGAAACCTGACGGACGTCCTCGTACACACACACACACACACACACACACACACACACACACACACACACACACACACAGTAAACGTTCTTGTACTACATCGGTGGCAACGATGGAAAATGTCCAAGGAAGAGACGACGTTGGCCGACCGCCTCGTGTTCCTCCCTCTGTTGTTGTTGTTGTTTTTTTTCCCTCTTTCTTTCTGCCCACCTCTCTTGATCTTTAGTTCTGTCGCTCTAATGCTCTCTCTCATCTTTTTAATTCATCTGTTCATTTGTTCCTTTTCCTCTTTTCTCGTTGTCTTTTGTTCTCTTTTCACTCGTCTGCCTTCCTCCATCTTTTCTTTTAATCTCCTTTTTCTTTCCTTCTCTTTGCGAGAAGGTAGAGGAGGAGGTAAACGAGGAGTAGAGAAGGAGCTTTCAAACTGCTGAAGGTTTGATCAGGTTTCTCTGAAGAAATGCACCATGGGAGTCGTAGTCTATAATAAATAAAACCGGTTCCTGCAGGCCGACTCTCACCATGACCCAGAGGAACCTGACCGGAGGCTGCAACGTGAACTGCGGCTGTAAGATCCATGAGTACGCTCCGGTCTGCGGCTCCGACGGCATCACGTACTTTAACCCCTGCCTGGCCGGCTGCAGCAGCGTGGGCAACGACAGCAGCGGGGTAAGGGGGCGGGGCCGTGAGGGGGGGGCGGGGTAAGAGGGCGGGGCAGTGGAGACCCCCTCTGGAGCTAGACAACGCTAAAGTTAAAATGAATGTTGAGCTTTCTGCACATATAATGATTCAATGCTGCTCACAAACTATGGAAGCCCATTTCCTCCAGTAGATGAAAAATTAAAGAAAATGTAGATGTCATAATTATGAGATAAAAAGTTATTATTATGTGGTAAAAGTTATAATGAGATAAAAAGTCATAATTATGAGATTAAAAGTCATAATGATGAGATAAAAAGTTATAATTATAATGAGATAAAAAGTCATAATTATGAGATAAAAAGTCATAATTATGAGATAAAAAGTTATAATTATGAGATAAAAAGTCATAATTATGAGATAAAAAGTCATAATTATGAGATAAAAAGTTATAATTATGAGATAAAAAGTCATGATTATGAGATAAAAAGTCATGATTATGAGATAAAAAGTCATAATTATAATGAGATAGTAAGTGCGCACGCCCTTCAGTGGTGCTGTATTTTTCCTGGTCCTTCCATCCCATAATGCAGCGCAGATAACGGGAAGAAAGGGAAAAAAAGGAAGCAAGACATTTTTATTTTTATCTTTATTATCAAATCTCTCTTTGTTTTTATTTTCTTCTTTCACTGGCTGATGGTTTCCATAAAGAACTGAGGAACAAACATTGTCTGTCTTCTTGACTCCGCCCCCCATCTCACCACACACCCTCTCTCACACACACACACTCTCTCTCTCTCTGTCTCTCTCTCACTCTCACTCTCTCACACACACACACTCTCACTCTCTCACACACACACACCTACACACACTCCCCCCCCCCCCTCCAGATCCGTAACTACTCAGACTGCGCCTGCGTCCAGAGCCGGCAGGTCATCACGCCCTCGTCGGGCGGGCCGGGTCACCAGCTGCAGCTCGTCATCGTGAAGACGTACCTGAACGAGAACGGCTTCGCCACGGCGGGGAAGTGCAACCGCACCTGCAACACCCTCATCCCCTTCCTCATCTTCCTCTTCATCGTCACGCTCATCACCGCCTGCGCGCAGCCCTCCGCCATCATCGTCACGCTCCGGTAGGTCGATGCCGCGTCAGGGGGTTCGTTGTGGAGCTCCTCCTTCTGACTGTGTGTGTGTGTGTGTGTGTGTGTGTGTGTGTGTGTGTGTGTGTGTGTGTGTGTGTGTGTGTGTGTGTGTGTGTGTGTGTGTGTGTGTGTGTGTGTGTGTGTGTGTGTGTGTGTGTGTGTGTGTGTGTGTGTGTGTGTGTGTGTGTGTGTGTGTGTAGGTCTGTGGCTGAGCAGGAGAGGCCGTTCGCTCTGGGAATGCAGTTCGTCCTCCTCAGGACGCTGGGTGAGTTCCATGTTCCCTCCTCTTCCCCCTCTTCTTCACTCTTGACTCACTCCCTCTCTCCCTCCTCTTCCTCACTCTTGACTCCCTCTCTCCTCTCAGCCTACATCCCTACACCCATCTACTTCGGTGCTGTGATCGACACCACCTGCATGCTGTGGCAGCAGGACTGTGGCGTGCACGGCTCGTGTTGGGAGTACGACGTCACGTCTCTGCGCTTCGTTTACTTCGGCCTCGCCGCCAGCCTGAAGTTCTTCGGCTTCCTCTTCATCTTCCTCACCTGGTACTCCATCAAGTACAAGGAGCAGCGGGTGGAGCGCTGGCTGAAGCGCCACCTGTCGCCCGTGGACACCGTGGGCAGCCTAGTGTGCCACCCGGGTGGCCACAAGGGTCACGCCCGCACCCGCTCGTGCCCGGTGAACATCCCCCGGACCGACCCCGGCGCCGCCGCCGCGCACTCCACCGCGCCGCCGCGCGCCGGCCCCCTGAACCGGGGCGTCAGCACCCAGAGTTGCCCCGGCAACGAGCTGAAAGCAATAACACCGTCTCCTGCGGCGGCGCCGGCAACGCCACCGCCGCCCGCCGCCCCGGGGCTGGCCCGCTCGCTGGAACTCGTTTCAGCCAGAGTCTGAGTTTGAGGAGGAGGAGGAGGAGGAGGAGGAGGAGGAGGAGGAGGAGGAGGAGGAGGAGGCTCTCAGCCTCTCATGTCCTCTGAGGCCGTGGCGTCCGGCTCTCATCGTTTTCCTTTTCCGCTTCTTGTCCGCACCAAACTGCCTCTGGGTAAAAAAAAAAAAAAAAAAGTTAAATTCAGAAACCTTCGGCCGAATGGTGGAAATGGGAATCGAACCCTCTGACACGTGGAACACAACAACCGCTTGGTTGTTGTAAATGTTGAAAGCGACCGGATGTTTTCTTTGTGAGCCGTCAGCTGACACCCCCCGACCCCCCCCCCCCGTAGGAAGAAGGGTCACCTGATCAGATACCTCTTCTTTTTCTTTCTTTCTTCATGTTGTGTTTGAGTTTCTCCGGACATCGCAGCGCTCTCCACAATAAAAAAGAACCCGATGGAAATGTGATGCTCTTCAACTGAGAGTTGAGGACGTGAAACCGATGGCATGGTGCTACTGGACTACTGGACTACTGGACTACTGGACTACTGGACTACTGGACTACTGGACTAGTGGACTAGTGGTTAGTATTTGTTTCGCTCATTTTGAGGGTTAGAAACCCGACTGGAAGCCGGTCAGTGGGCCGAGCGGCGCTCAGATCACCATGCCGACCGGTCGATGCCGGTCTCGGCTCCGGACCCGTTTTGGGAGCAGAAACAATCAATTATTACAATGTTACATTTATTTGTTTAACTCGGAATCCCATGAAGGTGTTTGTTTCTTTGTTTCTTTGTTTCTTTGTTTTGGGCTCTAAAATCAAAACAGATTTTACTCAAATCCATTTAGTGAAAGAGTTTTCATTCATATTCACACGTTTTGTTTATTTCAGCTCAAGAATGTGTTGCACAGCTTTCCGTCTTTATTTCAAAATAAGACTCATCTCACCACGCTGGTTGTTTTCATTCATTTTAAGTGAATGAATGAAAAAGTGAATCATATTAATATTAAGAACTCCACAACAAACCAACCGCCACATTTCCAGGTAGAAATTATACTTTCAACAATTCAAGCACATTAAAATGTTTTATTCTAAAATTAGTTATTAGATTCTCTATAAATGTAACAACTTAACTTAAAGCAGTATTACGTAATATTACTAATAATAGCAGCCTTCTGGCTCATGGCAGCGTTACAGCAGTGTTACATATATTGATTTATATATATCTCAATTATAGAGATATATCGAGATATATATATTGAGATATATCTCTATATCTAGAAATATTACATTACATTTCATATCTTTATAGAGATCGAGATATCTCTATAAATAGAGATATCTCTATATATAGAGATATCATATAGAGATATCTATATATATCATTCTATATAGAGATATCTCTATATATTGATATATATATCTCTATATATATAGATGTATATCGAGATATAGATCTATCTATATATCTATAGATGGAGATATGTCTATCTCTATATATAGAGATATATCAAGATATAGAGATATGTATATCGAGATATAGAGAAATGTATATCGAGATATATATATATATATATATATATATATATATATCTCGATCTCTCTATAACAACAAGCACCAAACCGTGTTGACAGGAACTCTCCTGTGTGTCTCAGACAATCAGTGTTTTCTACATTTGAGACTTTTGAATAGAAGTTTACTTTTGGGATCGTTAATCAATATGCTGATTATTGTTAATAGTTTAGAGTATAAAGTGTTCCAAAGCTCAAGTTAACGTTCTTTTATTGCAAACCTCCAAAATCTTTAATTTGCAATCATAGAAGATAAAAACCAACATGAATTGTTTCAGAACTGGAAAACGTAACATGAGCTTTCACTACTGAACCTTGTGTTGGGCATTAAGCATAAATATAGATATGAGCGACACATGCATTAATAAACACGTAAACACTGCTTATCAATGCTTAATAACACTCGGCCCAGAACAGTCAATGGCACCCACACGGATACAAACATGTTTTTAATGTAAAATGTGCCAAACGTCTCAGTGATTAATATCGTCTCAACACTGAGGATGCAGCTTGTTTATTAATCTGAGCCGAACGTTTGTTTTTGTTTTTGACAATCCCAAACTCCCAAAAATATAATTGATATATATATATGATAATATATATATATATATTATTATATATAATATAATTATTATATGTAATTGTAATTATATATAATATAAAAAATATAAAGATGTTACTCTCACACGAGAGGAATCCTCTAAATCGACTCTGTAATGTTACGATTATTCTAAAGTTACGGTCCATTAATCTCTATTATTTTATGTATTATTTTTGTGTACAATCACTAAATTATTATGGCGTTCACAATATAACTTTTTCCTGTGAAAAAATGAGTGTTTCACAGGTTTCTTTATTTTTTTCAATGTTGAAAACTGTTCAGAAATTTCAGACAATTCAGACAAAAATGTGCGCCATGCCGAAAGTTGTACGGTAATAATTTTTCTTTCGCCGGCATCTCGGTGAACTTTTGAGTGAACAAGTTGGTAACAAACATTCTGTCAGATCACTTTGTTGAAGAGAAAAGTCTGATCGACGCTGAAGAAGCATTTTTAAATATAAGAAAGAGAGCGAGAGGGGGCGGGGCTTGGTGAGGGGGCGGGGCTTGGGGGGTGTAGTCGGTGATCATCCCCCCGCAAAAACAAAATAAAGCAGTGAAGAAAAAAACATGGCGCATGGTATCAGTACTCAACACAATAGACTAGAGTAGAAACACGCAACCCGACATTTCATATTCATGTAAAACGAGAACCGACCCGGTTGTGACCCGGTTGTGACCCGGTTGTGACCCGGTTGTGACCCGGTTGTGACCCGGTTGTGACCCGGTTGTGACCCGGTTGTGACCCGGTTGTGACCCGGTTGTGACCCGGTGGTTCCAAGCTGGTGTTTCACGATCACATGACGGGATGAAATGTCAATTTTTATTTTTTTAAATGAGCTCACTTAGTTCCATTGGAAAATACTTGCTCTGGTTTTATGTGTTTCTTATTATAAATCTACAAATTCCATTAAAAAGACCAAAAACCAGCAATGTGATTCCGTCTCATTGGGTTCCAATGAAGACGTAAATCTTTACAAACTCACAAATATGTAGATTAATATTAATAAAAAAAGTAATTTCCTTAACCAGCTGCTGACTTAAAGCTGCCTCTCTGGTGTTTTAATGGAGTCCTATGGCACAACGGAAGCTTACATATGAGGAGATGCGGTAACTGATGGTTTTTGGTCTTTTAATTGACTTTGTGGACAATAAGAATATAGAATATCATGTTTACCCTTTAGGCCTCGTTAGTGGTGTGAAGATGAGATGCGGCCCGACTCAGTGGGATTCAGACAAAAAAAAACTGTCTTGTCATGTTTACATTTCTGTTTGTGTATCAATACTGTAAAACAACATGGATACAATGTGTCAGCTGGCTTCAGGAGTGTTTTCTTCAGTAGATCTGCAACAGTGACGTCTGACAACATTTAAGCTGAAAAAAAGAGAATTTGGACATTAATTGTGTTTACGGCCCGTCATGCTGAGTGTTTCATCCTCATATCCACTGACGTCTGTCAGCGTCTGTAGTTTTTAACCCTCCACTTCCTGTTGGTAACGAGGCCTCTTGTCCAGACTGTGAGCGGCTTCAGGCGGATGTCGGTCGTAGAATATTCAGTTTGACTTCTTTTCTTTAAAAAAGAAAGAGTAAAAAAAAAAAAAATCAGTATTGTATTTATTTGAAACGGACGGATGTGTTTTTGACTGGAAAATGTAGATCTGTGGACACGGTTTACAAACGGCTCGAGTTCTGGACTTCTGTCTATGAAAAATGTGAAAAAATAATAAAACGGTATTACAGAAAATGTGGTTTATGGGATTGATTCTCCGGATACATCATGTCATATTGTCTGTGATGCAGATTCCACAAAGAAAGTTATGTCATTACAAAATATATGATAAACGGTCATAAAAGTAATATTGTATTTCATAAACACGTCATAAACCATAGAAATGTCCTAGCATATATGATGCAATTAAATGTCATATTATAGTATGTTGTAAAAATGTCATAAAAATTGGGTTTTAAAAACTCATGTCGGGAAATGTCATAAAGTCTTAAAAATAAACAAAAATTAATAATAAAATTAAAACACCTTTCCTGCAGTAAAGTATTGTATGTGATAAAACACCATTATTTTTTACATATTAGGTTTGTACAAGTCATTGTAAAAATCTGTTTAATGTGCTTAAGAGTCAAAAAGTCAGCACAGTAGCATGAATAAAATAATTTTAAAGTCCGAGTATATCATCTCTAAACATAATTGTATTTTAGGCTGTTGAAACAATCACATAAAGTCATGTTGTCATGTTTAAAAATGTATAAAATGTCCTAATATGTCTTACGGTCATTAAAAGTAAAAAAAAAAAGGTAAAATTGTATTCTTTCTAAAACGTTAGTGTTTGAGTTCGAGTCCTAATATAATAAGTCTAAAACGTAATACAATCTCATAGTTATGTAGAAAAAGTCATAAAAACTGGTGTAGAATTTCAAAAAGTCTAAATATAGTATGTTGAAAAAGGTTATAATATAAATACTCATGCAGTAATATCACAAGTATTATTCTGGTATTCATATTTCTGCAAGAGCACTTTTTACCCAAAACATGGAAAACCAACAAACAATATTTCATATTTTAATGATTCTGTTAGACATAAAAACAAACCCACTGGTCTTGCAAGGCATGCATGGAGATATACGCACATGTATTGATATGAACTGTTCACGGCAGCAGATATGAGTCAAATGCTTCTTAAGCCGTCGACGTGCTTCTCGGTTATGAAACAGAAGTTTAGTTTGAAACCATGACAAGAAAAACATGCTTTTCCTTTTTCCTTTACAGCGACTTCCAACCAAAGCGTGAGAAACAATTACCAGCAAATCAAAAGTCAACATAACACTGAACAGAAGGCGTTAATTATGTCAGGAAAATAAAAAATAAACAGTGTTTCTGTTGGTCGGAGGTTTCTTTTGGTGTGTTAAAAAAACGCTTTACACTGAAATACAGAGAATCAAATTCTTCTCAGTGGATCATTTTGCTCCAGAGTTTATTAAACGTGAGGAAAAAAAGAAAATGAACCCAGAAAGTCAACGAGGTGGGAACCGGATCCAGGAACAACGGAGGAATAAACAAAGACTTCTTCTACTTGTTTGGCAGAATGTGTAAGGCAGAACTCCCTCAGCAGAACCAGCAGAACTCCCTCAGCAGAACCAGCAGAACCTCCCTCAGCAGCACAACAGGAGCAGGAGGAAAACAACGTCAGCGGTGGAGATCCTGAGGAGAACGGGGAAGAAGAAGATCATAATGAGGAATGTATGGAAGCCCATAAGCGCCAGTAGAAGGAAACATTTAGCTGTAATAATAAAACTTTTTTTTTAGCTTTGTCTATTTATTTTTAGCTTTTCTTTTTCTTCCTGTTATCTACTTTGTATTGTATGGAAGATAACCAAAAAAAAGAGAGTCACTGAAGCACATGCACACTCATAATTTTGACTTGATAATTATGACTTTTATTATGATAATTATGACTTTTTGTCTCATAATTTCCATGGGGATATTTTGATTATCACAGCGAAATCTTAATTTTATTTTCTTCTGCGGTAATGGGCTTCCGTAGACGCATCACCACCTACCTGTCAGATCACCACATCATCACTGAATGAGCCCTATTTCTGGATCGTGTTTGTCATCCAGGTCCTCATCGGAGTCTGAA
Organism: Cottus gobio; assembly: GCA_023566465.1. Classification (NCBI taxonomy): domain Eukaryota; kingdom Metazoa; phylum Chordata; class Actinopteri; order Perciformes; family Cottidae; genus Cottus; species Cottus gobio. The sequence continues at coordinate 1,577,284 of CM042230.1, read as the reverse complement.
CAGGAGACGGAAACACAATCGGTGGGAAGACAAAAGAAACCGTCAAACTATCGTCTCTCTCTCACATCATCAGTTTCTCCTCGTCATTCATTCATTATGGTTCTCATATCAAACCTCATATCCGACCACCAAACGGGTTAGCGAGAGAGAACAAGTTCACAGACCTGCCACGGACTCCGGCGGCGAGTAGAACTGTCCGTCAGATAGAGGACCCGGACACATGAGTGGCGCTCGCTCGGCGGCGTCCACGATGCACTGATACCCTGAAACACACGAGGGGCGGAGCCATGACCGGAGAGACCCAACATGTGGCATTAAAGGATGGCAAAGAATAATAATCTCTGACTAGTAGAAGAAGAAAAATAAAAAATATAAAGGGAATAGTAGTCACAGCAGTAATTGACCATTGGCTAAGCCCCGCCCCCTGCTGCTACCACCTGATTGGTGGAGCCCACACTGTCACTAACTTTTCAGAAGCGTTTAAAATATGTGTTTGAAGGATTCAGTGGTGAAAACAACTGTGGTGTTTATTAATATTTCTCCTTCCATCTCAAGTAATAATCTTTGAGGTGCTGATACTTCACTTTTCTGCTACTTTATAGTTCTTTTATAGTATTAGTACTTTTTGTTAAATACTAGCAGTACATAAGTACTCACTGTTCTCGTCCTCGGCCTCCTGAGGAAGAACCTTGAAGTCGAGCAGCCACGTTTCTATCCAGGCCAACACGAAGGAGACGATGGGCAGCAGGTACCCGAACGCCCCCTGAGACAGCAGCTACACACACACACACACACACACACACACACACACACACACACACACACACACACACACACACACACACACACACACACACACACACACACACACACACACACACACACACACACACACACACACACACACACACACACACACACACACACACACACACACACACACACACACACACACAGTTTACTGGAAAGACAAAGAAAATATAATTGATTGATTGATGGGAATCGATCATGTGACTCTTACCTTTGATAAAATGACTTTAATAATCAAGAAAGCACAGCTGACTGCAGTCGTGATCTGAGAAACAGGAAACACGTTTACAATGAATCACTAATTACAATTGTTAAATATTCTGGTGTAATATTTATGTACAATAAAGTATAATATTCAGGTTTTACTGTTTTTAGAGGGTTGTATAAATGTACATTTGTTACCGTTTTATTTTGAGTCATATTTAATAATTACATTCCACTGTACCTGGTATTTCTTAGTTTTATTGTGTTTGTAAATAAAGTAGTAACTATACATAAAGGAAGTTATTACCATTGTTATGTCTGAACATTATCTATTTAAATGTATTTCAATATGAATGAAGTCTGTGATAAATAATATTTCATCTCACTCAGCAGCAGATATGCATCCTGATCATTTACATCCAGGTAAACAACAACAAGGACTTTGATGACTTCATCCCTCAGCAGCGCCCTCCGGTGGCACAGAGGAAGAAACACATGAAGCAGGAAAACTCACCGCGATGGCCCACCAGTGACGGAGCTTACAGACGGCGTAGGCCAGGATGAGGGCGGAGAACCGGAAGACAGCCAGGAGCTGGGGGAGGGGGGGAGGGAGGGTGAGGGAGGGAGAGAGAGAGAGAGGGAGCAAGAGAGAGAGAGAGAGGGGGAGAGAGAGAGGGAGAGGGAGAGAGAGAGAGAGGGAGAGAGCAAGAGAGAGAGAGAGAGGGAGGGAGGGAGAGAGAGAGAGGGAGCAAGAGAGAGAGAGGGAGAGAGAGAGAGGGAGAGAGGGAGCAAGAGAGAGAGAGGGAGAGAGAGGGAGAGAGAGAGAGAGGGAGAGAGGGAGCAAGAGAGAGAGAGGGAGAGAGAGAGGGAGAGAGAGAGAGAGAGAGAGAGAGAGAGAGAGAAGGAAAGAGGGAACCCAAAGGAGGAAGAGGACGAGTGATAAAGAGAATAAAACATAAAAAACTATAATGAATCATTTAAATCTAGTCTTCCAATAAAGTACAAAACATACGATTCATATTAGAATATAAATGTAATTGATCCCTTGGAGCCTAATTCAATTATTATCTTACGTAATTGTGTTAGACATTCGTTAATCTAAGAGATTTATTCAATACGTTTTCTTCATTTTTTTTAAATCAATGTATTCATTTTATTTGTGTATAAACATTAAAATCATGTATTGGCTTTTTGACAGAAACATGAAGGAGAAGAGAAAACCTACAAAGATGTCGAAGAAGGAGGCGCGGTAGTTGTAGTGCAGGACTTCTTTATCCAGCTGCTTCTGAATGCCGCCGTTCACCTGCAACACACACCTGGTGAGAACAAGTGTGTGTGTGTGTGTGTGTGTGTGTGTGTGTGTGTGTGTGTGCGTGTGTGTGTGTGTGTGTGTGTGTGTGTGTGTGTGTAGGCACTATTTCTCTGCCACTAACGTTCACAGCTTTCCAGCAACAGAAAGCTTCACGTGGTCCTTGAAGGTGGACCTTCAGGGTGACCTTCAGGGTGACCTTCAGGGTGACCTTCTACCTCATGTAGTGACCTCTCCGCTGCTACTCGCCCGACGGGATCGAGCTCATTCTGCGATCATCGGTATGACAGGAACGAAGCGGCCGGGCAGGAAGTGACACTTGTTTTTGTTTTGCTGTGGAACTGTGATGCGTTTTATCTTTGAGTTCAATCCTCATGACTCATGACGGTGTGTCACCAACGAGGTAGAAGTACACACAGGAGGGAACTGTGGGTAATATGTTCAACACAGAGAAACATATATACACACACACACACACACACACACACACACACACACACACACACACACACACACACACACACACACACACACACACACACACACACACACACACACACACACACACACACACACACACACACACACACACACACACACACACAGAACTGGTCGGCTAACGAGGTCAACGTTACAGTTAAAAGAGGAAGTTTCTCAAATTTCCAAAAAGGGATCAAAGATACTGTTCAACACATAATGTTCCTCCAGATACTGTTATCTAGTGTGTGTGTGTGTGTGTGTGTGTGTGTGTGTGTGTGTGTGTGTGTGTGTGTGTGTGTTGAAACTGGAGCGTTCCGGGAATCAGTAAAAACCACTTCCTCCTTCAGGCTCAAGGTTTTAAACGGCTTCATTCCTCCAGCGACTCGTTCCTCTTGAGCCTCGACACTTCAAACTAAACCGTCGACCTCGGCCTGAGCTGAGCGCTAAGGGGGCGGAGTCTTACGTTGAGCTCTATGATCCAGAGCAAGGTGACGAACAGGAAGTCGAAGGTGACGAAGAGGCAGAAGGTCCTCCTCACGTCCGAGATGCACTTCTTGTCCCCGGCGTCGCACGAGTCCACCCTGGCGTAGAAGGCCGTGCTGTTGATGGAGCTCCGCCCCCTGCCGGTCAGCCGGGAGTCGGCGCTGCTGCTGCATCGGCTGTCCATCGCCGGCCACCGCCCAGCACCACCTGCACCACCAGCACCACCAGCCCCGCCCCACTGGTCAACAGAAGGTGGCGTCAGAGGAGGCGGGTCATTGGTGTGGGACGGTTTAGTGGATGGGGACTCGCTCTGTGGAGGTCGATGACATCACTGCATCTGCAAGGGGGGGAGGGGGAGGTGAAGAAAGTGATCGGACCAAATATATACAAATATTTTAAAAAGGGGCGTGTTTATTGTCTCTGAATAACAATAAAAATGGAGGTGCAGACCCACATGTGTTTTAGAGGAGCCGCCCACCCCATAACATGAATATATAATATATATAATGAGATTCCTTCAGTTAGCAGAAGAGTCAACACGAGGAAAACAGGAAGTTACGTAACGTTTGAACGTGTTGAAGAAAGCGAAAGCCGGCGTGACCTTTTGACCTTTGACCTCCAAACAGAGAGTCCAAACAAATACTGGAATGTCCCAGAAAGTAGGACACGAGTCCAGCTTCCTGTTTTCAGGCCAGAGGTTGTTTTCATAAAATGACTTCAACTAAATTTGACTGTTTTCTTTATGGAAGTTTTATGGAAGTCCGTTTCTGCAGTAAAAGAAACAAATAAAGGTAGTAATGGTAGTATTAATAGTAGTAGTAGTAGTAGTAGTAAATGTAATAGTAGTAGAAGCAGTAGTATTAATTAGTACACAGTATTAGTAGTAGTACTAGTAGTAGTATTAGTAGTAGTAGTGGTGGTGCTACACGGTCCATGTTAAACGGTACTTTCAAACGAGGACCCAGAACCCAGAAGCTTTGTTTTCTTCAGCTTTTGTTGTTATAATAATAAACAACTGAATCATAACAATCTGTACTTGTGGATCAGATTGATAATAAAGCATAACGTACTTCGATATATGATGTAGTACTTGTGTAAATGTACTGCTGATGTCTCTGTGGGTGATCTACTTCTGATTTCTGATTTGAAACGCAAAGAGCCTGAGACAGAGAGGAGGCCAACAACAACAACAACACAACAACACAACAACACCCCACTGTGGGCCCATCAGCACACAGTGGAGCCGACCGGCCCGACGCACGAGCACCACCCAGGACCCGCCATGGAGGACCCGCCATGGAGGACCCGCCATGGAGGACCCGCCATGGAGGACCCGCCATGGAGGACCGCGTCCCGCACAGAGCCGATCAGCTGTCAGAGCCACAATGAAGCGGAGGTGTTTACCAGCGGCTCGACGCGTGACGTCACCACCAGCTCGCCTCGTCACGGCTCGGCTCGGCTCGGCTCGCCGGTCCAGGTCGCTCCTCCTCGGGGTTCGCGTCGCTGCTAACGGGCCCCTTGGTTCAGTCTGTGGGGTTCAACCTCAACGCAGCAGACGAGTCGTCTGTTTCCCTTCTGCGAGCTCGGGCCGGATGTTGCCAGCCGGACTATGAAGAGAGGGGGACCGGGAGGACCGGATGCAAAACACCGGTCGCGAAGGACTCTGGGATATGAAGTGTATTAGCTGGAGCAACGGCTTTCGGGTCCCCCTGGCGGTCAACATAAATATAAAATGTGTACAATGTAAAATATTAAAAATATAAAATGTGTGCAATATAAAATATTTAAAATATAAAATGTGTACAATATAAAATATAAAATATAATATGTAAAATGTGTAAAATATAAAACAAAGAAATATAACATATGAAATATATAAATGTGTACAATATAAATGTAAAATGTGTGCAATATAAAACATATATAAAATATAAAATATGCACAATATAAAAAATATAAAATATATTTATTAAATAATAAACAAAACCATAAAATCCACCCAAAAGTGGCTGATCTGCCACTTGTTTTTGAATTGATTGATTTAATTTATTTTCCGGGAACAGTGTATTAATCACTGTATGCATTTTCGTATTTTTATTTATTCTTTTATTCATTTTTTATTTTTATTTATTTTTACACACATGGCACAAAGATCATGACTAAATCAGCAGTTGAAGGTAACTACATTTACTTTATAATTTAGATAAGATAAGATAATATCTTTTAATAATTTTTTTAATAGTTTTTTGAGAGCACTTTTTTATATTTAATGTTTTTTGAGAGCACTTTGTTTTTTGAGAGCATTTTCTTTCAGATATTTATTTGAGGTTATTTTTTTGAACAAACTTTTTTTGCATTTTTTATTTAATGTTATTTGAGAGCACGTTGCTTCTTGAGAGCACATTGTTTTTTGAGAGATTTTTTTGAGGTTATTTTTTTAGAGCACTTTTTTCGCATTTTGTAAAAGTTTTTTGAGAGCACTTTTTTACAATTTATATGTAATGTTTTTTGAGAGCACATTGTTTTTGAGAGCATTTCTTTAGGTTATTTTTTTGAAAGAACCTTTTTTGCATTTTTTATTTAAGTTTTCTTTTAGAGCACATTGTTTTGAGAGCAGATCTTTTGAGGTTTTTTGAGAGATTATTTTTTTGGGCCATTTTTTTAGAGCACATTGCTTTTTTAAGAACACAATTTTTTTTTTTCCTCAAAATCACAAAACACAAAATCTGAAAATGTTGTATATAAACCCAATAATGTATAAATATTTGTTTTAAAATATGCAACTAGAAAATAAAACCTTTTTTTCACAGTTAATCTCACAGAGCACAGGCTGAACACAGAAGAATCATTCATGACTGGGAACAAGGACATTTTTAAAGAATCAAAGTACAGGTTTAGCGAAATGATGAGAGAAACCAAACGGTTGTACTGTGAGAAACTCCAACAGCAGTCCTGACACCAACAAGGACTCTCCCCATCCTGGAGAGGGACAACAACATCCATCCATCCATCCATTATCTGAACCGCTTATCCTCTTTAGGGTCGCGGGACAACAACAATTAAATTAAATTTATATTATGCGGCCCAAAATGTATAATGAGCTCTTTTGTGGGATAATATCGTACTTCATTGTTTACATATACAAACTGAGATCGATCTGATAAATATGACTTAAAACAGCTTAGTGCGGTACCTTTAGTGCCAATCACCTGGTCTAGTCTCTGTAATAAGATGTCAAAGTCAATGGTGTCGAATGCAGCACTAAGGTCTAACAGGACCAGAACAGAGACAACTGAAGATCATTAGTAATTGTTACCAGTGCTGTCTTCGTGCTATGATGCTTTCTAAATCCGGACTGAAAGTCCTCAAATAAACTACTGTTATGTAGAAAGTAACACAACTGATTTGCAAATACTTTCTCAAGGATCTTAGAGAGAAAGGAAAGGTTAGAGACAGGTCTGTAGTTTGCCAACACCTATGAATCAAGAGTGGGCTTCTGTTAGTAAAGACAAATTGATAATATCTAGTAGAGAGGTGCTAACTCTGTTCAAAAGAAGCAACTGTAGACTACTATCATCTGCTTTAGCCAGACGATGAGAGAAACCAAACGACTGTACTCTAACAGCAGTTCTCAGTAAACGACTCTGGTTCTCTCTGAAAAGGTCTTTGATTGATCAACTGCAAACCTGAAGCTCCTCTCTCCACTAACGACCTGAGCATAGAGAACCATCTGAATGAATCCTGTGTTTGTGGAAGACAAAGGGACATTCCTGACACCAACGAGGACTCTCTCCATCCTGGAGGACAACAACAATTCAATTGATTTTAATTTATTTGTGCAGCCAAACATTTATTATGAGCTCTTTTGTGGGGTAACAGCGTACTATTGAGAGCCAGTACACAAGAGGAAGGGAAGTTTAGCGATAAGTCTATAGTTAGCCAACACCTCTGGATCATTAGTGGGCTTAAGGAAAGGTTTAACTACATCTACTTTGAAAGACACATGACCCGTTAGTAAAGACAAATTTATAATATCTAGTAGAGAAATGCTAACTAGTAGAGAAGCTGCTTTAGACTGTTATCATCAGCTAATCAACACACCTCACACTTATTACTAAGTGTCAGAATAACTTAAACTCAGCCGTGTCAAAGGGCAAACTAAAGTTACACTGCTAGTAAACTTCACAATTCTTCCATCAGCAAACACTGGAATAAAGAGAAGAAGAAAATATGAAGAAAAAAAATGTTTGTTTATTCATCATGTAAACATTCAGTTTGGTCTCACATCCCATCAGTGAAGTCTGTTAAATGACTCTTGATCAATGGTTTCATGGACAGGTTCACTTCATCCACACAATCAATCAGTTGGACCTGACTCATGTTAAAGAAAATAATGATGTACGTCCCTACAATACCACATGTTATCAAACATTTAGAGCTCAGAGAAGTTTAAATGTTCATGCAGAGGAGTTTTATAATAGCTCCTAAGTCTGCCAAACAAATACATGTAAATACAGATTTATTTAAACTTTACAAAGTGAAGACAACTAAAATGTCTTTGCTGATGAAGGTCTGCTGCTTCCTCTCTTCGGAAACATGCAGTGAAAGAGAAACAACAATATAAAAGCATCAATACAAAGCTTAACCCTTAAATGACTTCTGTCTATTTCAGATTACAGAACTCAGCAGTGTCTCCAAAATTGAAATAAAAACAAAGTCCAGCATAGAGAGGCTGAGTGAATGTGGTCTGGACTCTGTGGAGGAGGGTCATGGTTTCAGAGACGCTGTAGAAGGACAGAATACCTGCTCTGTGATCCAGGTACACTCCTAGTCTGGAGGACACAGGACCTGAGACAGGAGTTTGGACTTTGTTGTACCAAAAGTTGTAACGGTTTCCGTGACATGTTAATGCCCAAGATTTGTTGTTGTATCCAAATCCAGACACCGGCCAGCCCCCTTCCCTGCTGATATCCTTGTATGCGACTGGTACAATACCTCCTCCTCCTCTCCACTCCACCTCCCAGTAACAACGTCCAGTCAGACTCTCTCTACTCAGGACCTGATCACATCCAGTGAATCTCTCTGGGTGACTAAAATAGGACTGATGTTGTTTCATTGATGTTGCTTTTCTGTTCCCATCAGATACGCTCAGCAGTGTGTTTGCTGTGTTTGGATCCAGTGTGATGTCACGTGAATACTCTAAGAATCCAGCTCTGGTCTCGGGCTCTGGTTGTGGCACTTCAGTCACAGTCAGTGAGTCGTTGGTCCATTTCTCTCTCAGGACGTCCTGTAGTTCGTCTTTGACTTCTGAAACAGCCGCCGTCACGTCCTCAAAGTAGCTCATCTTCAGCTCCTCCACTACATCTGCCAGCATGGTGTTTTTCAGCAGGTCAGGCCTCGGTGTGAAGGTCTTCCTACACTGAGGGCAGCTGTGGAGTTTCTTACCATCCTCTCCGTCCCAGTGGGCTTTAATACAGTTCATGCAGTAGCTGTGTCCACAGGAAGTAGTCACCGGATCCTTCAGGAGATCCAGACAGATGGAACAAGAGAAGGTCTCCTGGTTCAGCTGAACTCCTTTCTGCGCCATTTTCTCCTGGTGGCCAAAACTGAGTTTAAATTTAAAAAAATCTCTTTCTTGTTCCTGTTCATTCACTAATCTTCACTGAATGAGGTTTCTGCTCCAAAGAAGGCAACATGTGCTCAGAGTGGAGCTGCCTGTGTTTTACAGGAAGAAAAAGAGGGAGGAGTTATCAAGCTCTCATGTGATTGGACATCAGCTAAACTGGAGGGGCGGGAGGGGTGTAGCCCTGTGATAGTAATGAAGTTACACCATTGGTCGGTTGAGTCGGAGCTCTCCCATTGGCTGTTGCTATTTCAAAATGAGTGGACCTTTTTTAGTTGGTATTACCTTTTGTCTCCTCGATCAATCAGCTGATTCATTTCCTCAAAACAAACGTGTTTGTTTCTCCCCACAAAGCTCGAGCACAGAAAGCCTCATTTCAGATAACAAGCTCTTTGGTTGTCAGTACAGGTTTCAGTTTTTCCTTTAATACATGCCGCAGCTCCTCAAAGCCAACTGGAGGCTGTTGGCAGCTTGTTCATCATCGTCATCATGGAGAGAACAAAGTATCATTAAGTACACGTCAACACTTTAGATCAGTATTCCAGAACAACAAACTGTAGCAGAACGGCTCGATAAAGTTGGTGATGTTATATAATTAAAGCATTCCTCAACGATTTGTCTCATATGACAAACTTTACTGAGATCAATGATGAACATTTAATATCCAATAACTCTCATTATAGACACAACCGCTGACTTAACATGTGAAACACATTGATCAACCATGCAGTCTGGCTATCTCTTAAAGGGACAGGATACGTTACACTGTCTTTATTTTTACTACAACAAAAAGCGGTCGAAGCTAACGCTGCAAAGATAAACTATCCCAAACAATGTTTGTTACTAGCAAGATGACAAATGCTATGTATCTAACATTTTGAAAGCTTTAAATAAGTTTACAGAACAAAGAAAATAATTGAATAAAAATACTTTTTTATCCATATGAAGTATATTTGTTTTTTACACAAAATCTGAAAATGGAAACAATAAACGTTGAATATAAACACAATAATGTATAAACATTTGTTTAAAATATATAAATACAACTTTGATTCACAGTTAATCTCACAGAGATGAGGCTGAACACAGAAGAATAATTCAGGAGTGGGGACAAAAACAGGTTTGAAGATTCAAAGTTCAGGTTTAGCGTGACAATGAGAGAAACCAAACGACTGTACTCTGCGAAACTCCAATAGCAGTTCTCAGTAAACGACTCTGGTTCTCTCTGAAAAGGTTTCTGATTGACCAACTGCAACCTGAAGTTCCTCTCTCCACTAAAGACTTGAGCATGGAGAACCATCTGAATGAATCCTCCTGAGTTTGTGGAAGACAAAGGGACATTCCTGACACCAACGAGGACTCTCTCCATCCTGGAGAGGCTGTTCAAGAGAAACCTCTGTACACTACCTGCTCAGCAGCAAACAACAGATGCTAATCAAGAAGCACATGAAGGAACCAGATCAGATGATACTGTTTGTTGGTGATATATATGAAAATATAAATCTGTAGCATTGATCAACTTTACATTGTTCTCATTTAATTAAAAGCATCCTTTTATCTCCACACAACTAATCAACAGACGTCACACTCATCCATCCATCATCTGAACCGCTTATCCTCTTTAGGGTCGCTGGAGCCGATCCCAGCTGTCATTGGGTGAAGGCAGGGTACACCCTGGATAAGTTGCCAGTCTATCCAGGGCTCACATATAGACAGACAACCATTCACACTCACATTCACACCTATGGGCAATTTAGAGTCCAATTAACCTAACATGCATGTCTTTGGACTATGGGAGGAAGCCGGAGAACCCAGAGAGAACCCACGCTGACACGGGGAGAACATGCAAACTCCACACAGAAGGCCCGCCCAGACCGGGATTGGAACCCCAGCCCCTTTTGCTGTGAGGCGACAGTGCTAACCACTACGCCACCGTGCAGCCCGACGTCACACTCAAACTTTTGATTTTCATCAAACCCTCAAAAGGATTCAAGTTTCACTGACAGTTGGAAAGAATACTGTCAATATGTTTATGTTTTTATGATGCTGTTGTGCATTTAGTCAGTGACAGTAAAGTTCATAATAACTAAGGAATTAATATCAGTTTGACACCTTCCACCATCATATGACATTATATAAGAATGTACTAGACACGTTTTTATCAGACTAAAAACACGTTGAATGTAAACTCTGTAGAAAAAGAGAGTTGAGGTGCTTGGGAATAACGTGTGTATGATGAGTGACGTGGAATATGTACTGAGGGGGATGAACGGAGGCGGCACAAACACTGATTTATAGGGATTGGTGCACGTGGTCAAAACAAGTGACGACAACTACGTAATGAAGGGAAGGACGGAGGCGTTACCTGTACTGAATGTTGTGTTATAAATGATATGTTTTTGTGGTTGTTTGGGGGTTGTGTTAGACACATTGTCTGAAATACTGGGACCAACCTGATTTGTTTGCAATGTCACAAACAAGTCAACAACATGCACGTGCAAAACTGACCTGAGTGTTTCCTAAATATATATATATTTTTTTTTTTACTGAAACATGTCTTTTTGTTTGTTTGCTTTTGTTTTGTTTATATTTAAAAAATGAATATTCATATTACTGATACTATTAAAAAATACTAAATTAATATTAGGTAGAATATAAAATGTATGTACTTCAGTTAAAGATTAATCAAAAAACAGGAACATTAAGGAAACTGAGGACATTCCCTCAATATTGTTGTGGGAGAAAAAAACATGAGTAGGAGTTTAAAATACTTTTTATATAAATTCTACTCTGAGTTTTTGCAGGTTGATTCTGATACTTTTTTATCTGCATGAAGTCGACTGGTTTTTCACACAAAATGTGAAAATAGAGACAATAAATGTTGTATATAAACGTATCATGTATAAATATTTGTCAACTACATCAACGAAACCTTGGTTTCACAGTTAATCTCACACAGCTGAGGCTGAACACAGAATAATCATTCAGGACTGGTGACAAGGACAGGTTTAAAATATCAATGTACAGGTTTACCGAGACAATGAGAGAAACCAAACGACTGTACTCTTTAACAGCAGTTCTCAGTAAACGACTCTGGTTCTCTCTGAAAAGGTCTTTGATTGACCAACTGCAAACCTGAAGCTCCTCTCTCCACTAAAGACTTGAGCATGGAGAACCATCTGAATGAATCCTCCTGTGTTTGTGGAAGACAAAGGGACATTCCTGACACCAACGAGGACTCTCTCCATCCTGGTGATGGACGTTAACAGGCTCAGAGTACAGTCGTTTGGTTTCTCTCTTGATACTTTAAACCTGTCCTTGTCCCCACACCTGAATGATTCTTCTGTGTTCAGCCTCAGCTGTGTGAGCTTAACTGTGAAACCAAAGTTTGCATCATTTTTACATTTTAAACAAATATTTAGACATACAATATAAAATATTGGTACTGGTGTGTACATATTACACCTTCTGTAAAGCCCAATGGGATGGATGTTGAGCGTGTCTCCAGCTTCAAGTTCCTGGGGACCCACATCTCGGAAGACCTGTCTTGGACCACCAACACCTCCAGCCTTGTCAAGAAAGCTCACCAGCGCCTCTTCTTCTTGAGGACACTGAAGAAAAACCATCTGTCTTCAGTCATCCTGGTGAACTTTTACCGCTGTGTGATCGAGAGCATCCTAACCAACTGTGTCACAGTCTGGTATGGGAGCTGCTCTGTTGCGGAGCGCAAGGGACTGCAGCGGGTGGTGAAAACTGCCCAACGCATCACAGGAACTCCACTTCCGGCCATTGAGGAAATCCAGAGGAAACGCTGTCTGCGTCGAGCTCGCAGCATTCTCAAGGACGCCTCCCACCCTGCACACAGACTGTTTTCCCTCCTGCCCTCAGGCAGACGGTTCAGATGCTTCCGGACAAGGACCAGCAGACTGAGGAACAGTTTCTTCCCCAGAGCTGTTTCCTTATTGAACTCTGCCCCATGCTGACACCCCCCCTACTCCCCAACCACCTCCACCCACAAACCCATCTCCTCGTCATCTCCCCCCACTGACCAAAGACTTTACACCTGCACTCAAACACTTTTGAACTGTCTGCACTAAAAACTGAGCATTGCACTAGTCTAGTAACGTTAGGCAGCTACTGTTTATTATTATTATGCACTATTTAACGTTCACTCAATCTGTATTACTTAACTTATCATATGCCCATTTGCCTTTTGTAAATTATGTTTATAGTTCCTGCTTATAGTCTACCTACATTTAATGCACAAATCAACCTGTATAACATGTACATATTACCGCAATCAATCTGTATATCCCGTACCTATATCACTAACTTATTATCTGTAAAATACTTATTATTATCTGTATATTGGTATTTACTGCTATTGCACTTCTGGTTGGATGCTAAACTGCATTTCGTTGCTCTGTACTTGTACATGTGTAATGACAATAAAGTTGAATCTAATCTAATCTAAACTAATCTAATCTAAAAGGGGCGGAGTTTGGATCACAAACACGGACGAGTCAGCAGAGCATCTTGTTTTACAAATAAAATAAATAAACAAAAGTTAAACACAACTCTGACTTAAAGTAACAGAGTCAGATTTGACTAAAATATGTTTATTCTGTTAACGTGTTTCTTGGATGTTCTTTCAGCTGCAGACGTGTGAAATATAATAACCCACAGCGTACATTTACTTAACTGGAGCAAAAATAACACCCAACCTGATCTCAATCTGATTAATTATAAAGTATTCCAAAACATAAAACTATACTCTTGTTGGTTCAGTCTATGAAATTAGTGTAAAATAAAGAATAAAGAAAGCTGAGAATGCGACTTCAGATCAAATATGTAATCATTTATTGTTAGAATCATCTGTTCATTACATAACCCAGCTAATAAAGATAAACAAAAAAACAAAACAAGATACCAGTATTGTGTCAAAGGTCCACTGTCAGTCGGATGGAAAAATACAACAAAGATTTCCATCTTGAGAAAATCACCATATCGTCATCATTCAGAAGAAAAACTAGAAGGCAAAGTCTTGCAGTAAAAAATGTACAGCCATGTGATTATAATATATATAACATAATAATGTGTATTGCACATTATACCAAGAAAATATATAAAAATGAAACCACACATGGAAACAAAAACAAGTGTACACAATATACAACAAGGCACCGAGGAAGAAACCTGCACTTTGATGGATCTGCCGCCCGCGGAGCTCCAGTGAAATGTTGGAGTCATTCATACTAAAACATGATGGATCCACAACTTATTCATCATGGTGATGTTTAATAACCGCAGTCGGAGTTATTAAAGGGGGCATTGAGCAATGATTTGAACAGCACAACAGCTGCGTCTGCTTCCATGGAAATGATGATTGTGGCTTTCGAGCATTTGTAAGTGCGGAATGACAAAAGTACAAAATAAAAGAGATCATTGGGTCAGAATGCTCAGTTTTCATTAGTTTTCTGTTGAACCCAAATGTTGATATTTACTGTAAATAAGTGACGGAGCTGCAACTTCCAGCAATAACGACAGAAACAAGTCATTTTAGTGGCTGATTGAAAACGCTGCTGGTTCCATATTTATGGAGTAAATGCGCTTTTATAACTTCTTCGAGTTCTGGAGAATTAATCAGGGAACTATTAGGAGACTAAATCATGTGCACTTCTTCACATTGGTAGGAAAAATCATATCAAATTCTAAAATCGACATTCTCGATTGATTGTTCAGCGAAATGATTCTCAACACATTGCAGCACCGAGTCTAACAGAAGATATGAAGGTGTGAGCAGGCTGCCACCGACCTCAGCAGAATACTTTAGATGTCGGCTCCTCGTGGCCATGAGATCTCTGTCCGATTGGGAGTTCGATCAGTTCGATCAGTTCGATCAGTTCGATCAGGCACGACGTGACGCTTCTTTCTTCTTCTGTCGTTCTCAAAATCATCAGCAAATCAATCACACTTTAAAACGCAGTTTATTATCATTTACAGCGAGCAGATCAGAAGCAGCTGGAACTGTCTGCTTTATTTATAGTTACATGTAGACACACACACACACACACACACACACACACACACACACACACACACACACACACACACACACACACACACACACACACACACACACACACACACACACACACACACACACACACACACACACACACACACACACACACACACACACACACACACACACACACACACACACACACACACACACACACACACACACACACACACGATCTCCGGCCTGAGTTGAATTTGCTGCAATTTTTGAGTATTTAGATATTTCATATTTCTATCAATAAATTGTTCACGTCTTATATTTTTCTTATTGTGTAATCGTTCTTTGGGCAAACACAACGTTGTGTTATCTTTAAGACCTTTGGTAATTCTGTGGATGCTCATAACAGGTTCGAGGTTCTCGATTCCTTCGAGAACGAATCAGCACTTTAGTGGAAACAAAAGAAACAAAACATGGAGAACCTTTGAAGCTCGTCAGCGTTCAAGCTGGAGACCAAAGAAACCTGATGGAACGTCGCCTCATGGCCGCGACGCCGCCGACTGGATCCCGACAGTTTTCAGTCCGGTTGCTTTGCGTACTCACCCGGTGGATCCGACTTTTTAGAGTTCTGACCTCTCGGATGTTTTTAATGTTCTGGAATGAAACATTCAAAAATAATAATATCTTTGAGCTAATTGACGCGACGAGCTTCGTGGTTCGTCTCCAGAGTTCACAGAGTCGGTCCGACGCGGCGAATGTGGGCCTCTGGGCCGAAGGCCGGGAGGTCAAAGGTCAAAGGGTCAGAGGTCAGGGGGCGGAGTTCACCAGGCGCTGCACTGGCTGCCGTGGCTGCTGACAGACTGACAGTTGCTGTAGCGCTTCTTCACGATCATGCTGATGTAGGCCTTCATCAGCTTAGCGATGTCCATGACCTGAGAGGAGGAGGAGGAGGAGGAGGAGGAGCAGGAGGAGGAGGAGCAGGAGGAGGAGGAGCAGGAGGAGGAAGAAGAGGAGGAGTCTTTAAACGGTGCATGGCGTTTCAGTTCTTCATCTGAATGCTTTTCTGAATCTGTGAGGAATTATAGCTCCAGACTCACGCTGCATTATGTGGTTATGTCCCTGTTTTGAAAGATATATATACACAGTATATGTATAAATATATGGATCGAGTTAAATTTGTGATTTGTGGCGATATTTTTCTTTTTAGAAAATGTAAATTTAAAGCTGTGATTTGTAGTTTGTAGTGAAAGCAGCAATTTATATCTTTTTTAAAGTGAGTAAAAACTCTGATGTCATTCTATTGAAACCCAAAAGCCCAATTAGTGAAGTATTCGAAAGTTGGCGTGTGAAATATGAAATATGAAAACCGCTGCCGTACGAACCGTCTGCGTCTCGAACACCAGCTCTCGGCCCTCAACGGCGAACTTGTAGGTGTTGGCCAGCGGCGCTCCGAAGGAGAGGATCTGTTCGTACGGGAAGACCTCCAGAGGCCACGCCTCCCCGCGCTTGTACACCGACACGGCCTCGCGGCTGACGCCGAGCCAGAGCTCACAGGGGAAGGACCCGTCCCGGCACTGAGGAGGGTCAATACGGAGATGGGGTCACTATGGGCTGCTTTGAGGGTTTACTTTCATTCCACAAATTAAAAAATAAAAAGGAATTACAACAAATCCTAAGTTTGGTGTTTGAAACGTCTGTTTTCTTTTAAAATTACATAAATGAAGAAAAGAGACGAATAAAAACAATTATAATTTCTTAAAATAAAAAAAGGTATTTCAATAACTCCTAAATGTGGTGTTTGAAACATGTTATTTGTTTGAAAAATTATATAAATAAAAAAAAGATCTGAATATTTTTTTTTATAATTCCCTATAAAAAAAAGTATTTCAATAATTCCTAAATTTGGTGTTTGAAACGTCTTTTAATTTTTTGAAAATTATATATATATAAAAAAAGACCAATACATTTTTTAATTCCCTAAATAAAAATAAATAAAAAGGAATTTCAATAAATCCTAAATTTGGTGTTTGAAACGTCTGTTTTATGAAAACATATATAAATAGAGAAAAGAGACGGATTCGTACAAAAACAAAAATCAAACATTCAACGGCTCCCAGACCGACCCGGGTCCTGGTCCTCACCTCCACGTTGAACAGCGTGGACCCGTACCCCGGCCACTCCTTGGCCACCGCCATGTACTTGACCATGGCCTGCTCCTGGCTCATGCCCTGCAGCTTCTTCCACTTGTCCATCACGCTGGTCCTGACGGCCGCCGCCTCCTCCCTCATCCAGGCCTCCAGGCTGTTCTCCTCCTCCAGCTTCTGCCGGCTCAGCGAGCCGCTCCTGAAGCTCCGCCTCAGCGTTCCCTCCAGGAAGCTGGAGCGCTTCCTCTCCGCCGTCCCCGAGCGGTCGCCGGCCGCCGAGCCGGGAGCAAAGGTCTTGGCTGAGTTCTGCACCCGGGCCCGCAACCGCGCCATGGGGAACACCTGGGACACGTCGGGGGCGGCGGCCTGGGAGCCGTGGTCGCCCTGCAGGTACTGGAGCCTCAGGGCCGCCAGGAACTGGAGGGTCTCCTCGGGACCCGGGTACTGACCCCGGATCACGGCTTCGTGGGCCTGTTGATGAAAAGTACGTCAGATGACGCTTCCAGAGCACCTCCGGCCTACGTACAACCCAGCTGGTCTAGTGGTCATCACCATGAAGACCACAACCCTGGTCCTCTAAGGGTCCACACCAAGACTTACGCTTTGCAATGTCTCACTTTGAGGGACCTTCACATGTAAAGTGTGTTTCTATGATATGAAGCTGCTTTGCTCAAAATTATGCACTTTAAAAAATATAGCACATTATGATGTAAATGGAGAAGTTATTGTAAACAATCTAAAACAAACACATTTAATACCTCTCTATCCAATCAATCATAATGTTGACTTAATAAACTGACAATGACAAGGTGACGATTTTATATATTTTGTATTCCTCGAGCTCTCGAGATAATTATGTCATTAACTTGAGAAAACCAGCTTTGTGACACAAACATGTCAAAAGGTTCATTTAAGGCTAATTTAGAAATTATTAATGAATTTTAAAAAAAGGTTAAAACTTCTGACAAAATTATATATATGTTTTTTCAATAATTCAGTTGAAAGAAGAATTAAAGTCTGTAATTTATCATGAAAACTAGATTCTGTCGATTGTTTTGCATGTTTAGTGCATACAAACAGGCTAATCAATTATAACGATATCACACAATACTCATAATCAATATTCACCTGCTCGAACATGAAGGCGAACTCCACGCTGTCTCTGGGGACTCGCTCCGTGTCCAGGAAGCAGTAAAGCTTGAAGTAGAACTTCCAGCCGGTGTTGAGCGGGTCCGGACTCGCCGAGAGCCTGAAGAGTTATCATTATTATATGATCATTAATATATATATAACTTTATTCACAGACTCAAGGTCCAAAAACAAGAATCAAAAACAAAAACAGCACACACACAACAGATGAGGGGTACCAACAAACCCACAAACATAAATACATAAATGCAGACAACACTGACCACATATTACCTAAAGAAACATACAAAACATACAACACAAACATACATTCATACCTACATATAAACATACAAATACCTATGCAAAATAATTAAAACAAGTACAACTGCTTATTCCAGTGTTTCCAGAGTTGGAGGTGTATCTGGTGTCACTAAGTAAAGGATTAGTTAGGGCATTTAAAATGTTGTTCT
>CM042230.1:1511108-1553608 GCA_023566465.1 Cottus gobio | reverse complement strand
TCTGCTTCCCACCTCGGATGATGAACTCCTGGCCGTCCACGCGCGTGTCTCCTTTGGAGCGCTGCAGCACCGTGATCCAGTGGTGCATCTCCTCGGGCGTGTCGGCGTTGCAGTGCAGCACGCGGTTCGCCGTGATCATGACGAAGGAGTTCGGCCTGTGAGGAAGAGGAGGAGGAGGAGGAAGAAGAGGAAGAGGAGGAGGAAGAAGAGGAGCAAGCATGAGTTTTCTTTTTCTGACTTTCTCAGATGAACTTTACTGTTTCTGTGTTATGACTTTATGTAAGACATACTCTGTCTTTTTATGACATAATATACTATGACGTTTTATTAAATAATATATTATTACTTTTTATTAAATAATATTACTTTTTATTAAATAATATTACTTTTTATTAAATAATATGCGTCCTGCTAAGGACGTTTCTGGTGGCAGCTGCCGTATATTAAATAAAATAAGAACAAACAGGTTATGTTTATGACGCGTGAGGTGACGTCTCACCGCTCTGGATTATCTGCTGCACAAACAGAGTCGATCATCCCCACGTCCAGCGTGCCCTGAAGAGACAGAGAGGTTCAGGGACAGGGATCAGGGTGGGAATAATGAGATTGACCTTCTTCTGCCTCTTTATGATGGGAGCGTTTAACCACATCCTCACGTCTGCAAAGAAAACTATTACAAAATGTTTTAACCGTAACAAACTGAGAAGAAGATTTCAAATTGTAATATTAAAAACATTTAAATACATGATCCATGTCCCAGGGTGCTTTGCTGCCCGTACTCACCACAGCGTTCTGGGGGTTGGCCTGCTCGTCGTGCATCTCTCTGATCTCCTGCTCCGTGGAGCCGTGGACCTGACTGAGCACGCTGAACCACTGGCTGCATGGACGCATTATTCATGTTGTTAGAAATTATTGTTTTACATACAAAAAAAATGAAATACAAACAGAAGAAATGTGTAGTTAGATTTTTATAAAAAAACAGTTTTGGCTTTTCAGCGGCTGCTTTTAACCCTATTTAAAAGTCCTTTTTTATAATTTATTGCCTGATTCTATTGATTGATTCTATTGATATTAAGATTTCTGAAGTGCATCAAACTCGTGTACCTGGCGTCCTCGGCGGACTCGGCGATCAGGTGGTACGTCCTCTCCGGCATCACTATGTTGATTCCGTTCTCTTTGCCGGTGTTATCGATGATTTCTCTGCAGATCGCAAGAAAAGAAACGAGGGCGCCGCTTGAAATGTATCTTTATGCATTTCACTGTTTATTTTTATTATGTTTATTACTGTTTATTTATATTACTTGATTTCTTTTATCTTTACGTACTGAGCAATGCTGCTGTAATCCTGTAATTTCCCCACTGCGGGACTAATAAAGGATTATCTTATCTCTTATCTTATCTTCTCTAAAAAATAAAGTAATAAAAAAACTTTAAAAAGTAACACTTTGTATTTTATTTTTCTCATAAAAAAAGGCATGCCATTCAAATTATAAAAAAATGAAAGGAATATTTTTATAATAAAGCGTGCAATAAAAATGATAAAATAGTCACAATATTAGTATGCCATAAAAATCACTGCAGTTCTAAAATAAATTTCAAACTACTCACCAGAAAACCATAAGAGAATATAAATTCATAATATTTATTTTTGCTTTGTTTAAAAGGTTCTGGATTAAAAAAATTTGAGAAGAAGTTAACGTCAGTTACATCAACACTGCTATTGTAAAATCAGCCCCAAGTGGTCATTAGAGGAACTGCATCCAAGTTATTGAGACAATATTGAAATTGTGATAATTTCATATCCTGATCCGTCCATTTCCTTAATTCTAAATCTCCACATAATTTAATTTCTTACCTTTGTATTGTACTGTTTTATTTACTAATAAGTAACAATAAGTAATAAAACACAAATAAGGGCTTTGAAGCTGGAGCTGCACTGCGTATTGTGAATTCTATCAAAAGTCTATTATTACCAGTTAGTGTTGCCGGCAAATATAAAAAAACATATAAAACGACTTTGTGTCTAAAACTGACTCCGCGTGTTCGATGGCGTCACGCCCGTCCGATCGGTGCTTACTTGGCGTCGCGCATGTCCAGCACCCCCTTCATCTTCTCCTCGCCGTCGTTCTCGAAGTACGTGAGCTTGCTCTGCCGCAGCACGAACCAGCGGCGCTTCCAGTTGCGGCGCGACAGCGTGGACGAGCCGCCGCCCTTCTTGTGGAGCCAGCCCTGCTTCAGGGCCTCCTGCTTGGCCCGGAACCACAAGAAGGTCTCGTCCTTCAGGACGCACCAGCGCCGCTTCCACGCGTTCATGAGGCCGCCTGCAGGGGGAACCACAACGCATATATATACGTATACAACTGTGTACAACTTTATGTTAATAAGAAAACAGGCAATATTTCACATGTCTCACTCCAGCCTTGTGTGTTCAGTGAATGTAGGATATTATAATTTGGATTGAAAAAAAGGACATTTCTTTAATTCCACTGTCTTTCTTGAGGAAGTAAAACCCCTCAGAGGGTTTTATGAATGTCATTCATCGCTACAAACATCCTGAAAAAAAGTTGATTTGTACTGAAAAGATTGGGAGAATATTGATTTTTTTTTTTAGAAAAAGGGGTCTCCTCCCCTGAACCACAGGGGTCAGCGTTCCGTACCTTTGATGAAGAGGAAGCTGTGGAAGTACGGCAGCGTGACGCAGCTGTAGACGGAGTCCCGCCGATACGACAGCTCGTCATCGGTGTCGAACCTGTCGAAGTCGTCCTCGCTGTCCTCGAACTGGAAGAAAGACGACAGCCAAGAGACGGTTAACATTTTAACAGCATCCAAAGCATAGACTTCTATACAACCAGAGGAGTC
Organism: Cottus gobio; assembly: GCA_023566465.1. NCBI lineage: Eukaryota > Metazoa > Chordata > Actinopteri > Perciformes > Cottidae > Cottus > Cottus gobio. The sequence continues at coordinate 1,550,749 of CM042230.1, read as the reverse complement.
GCCCCCTGGTGGTCAGGAGAGAGAATGCAGCTTTAACACATGAAGCATAGACTTCTATACAACCAGAGGAGTCGCCCCCTGGTGGTCAGGAGAGAGAATGCAGCTTTAACACGTGAAGCATAGACTTCTATACAACCAGAGGAGTCGCCTCCTAGTGGTCAGGAGAGAGAATGCAGGTTTAACACATGAAGCATAGACTTCTATACAACCAGAGGAGTCGCCCCCTGGTGGTCAGGAGAGAGAATGCAGCTTTAACACATGAAGCATAGACTTCTATACAACCAGACCCCCTGGTGGTCAGGGGAGATAATGCAGCTTTAACACATGAAGCATATACTTCTATACAACCAGAGGAGTCGCCCCCTAGTGGCCAGGAGAGAGAATGCAGCTCTAACACATGAAGCATAGACTTCTATACAACCAGAGGAGTCGCCCCCTGGTGGTCAGGAGAGAGAATGCAGCTTTAACACATGAAGCATAGACTTCTATACAACCAGAGGAGTCGCCCCCTGGTGGTCAGGAGAGAGAATGCAGCTTTAACACATGAAGCATAGACTTCTATACAACCAGAGGAGTCGCCCCCTGGTGGTCAGGAGAGAGAATGCAGCTTTAACACATGAAGCATAGACTTCTATACAACCAGAGGAGTCGCCCCCTGGTGGTCAGGAGAGAGAATGCAGCTTTAACACATGAAGCATAGACTTCTATACAACCAGAGGAGTCGCCCCCTGGTGGTCAGGAGAGGCTTCACTCGGCTGGCCCCTACTCACCGAGGACTGGGCCCCATCCGAGCTGAAGCGGTAGGCCCCCGAGCTGTTGTATGTGCCAACCGAGCCGCGGTAGTCCGGAGACCACTGGCCGCTACAGGGGTTGGAGAAGGCCACGCTGCCACTGGACACGATGGCGCCCTCGTCGTAGTCGTCCTGGTCGTAGTCCGAATCCTCGTCCGGCGGTATGAGCTCCACCAGGTCGTCGGATGGCGCCTCGGGCGAGTCCCCGCTGTGGCAGGCGAGGGGCGCCGGCGGTGGAGGCAGCGGCTGGTGCTGCAGGGCGCTCGGCGGAGTCACCCCGTCATTGGCGTACGGGTCTTCCTCGGACGAATCGTCGCTGGTCCGGATCCCGCTGGTCCGCTGGCCGTCCGAGTGGCCGTGCTCGCTCGGGTTGGGCGAGTCCTTGAAGGCCTCGTCGTCCGCCCCGAAGCCTTCGTCGACCTCCTCCTCCTCGCTGCCCCTCCTCCGCCCGCTCTCCTTCTCCTCCCCTTCTCCGACCCCCAGCGAGCTCTCGATGTTCCTCACGCACTCGTCAATCTCGTCGAAGTTCAGCGAGTCGAGGAACTGCTGCGCCGCCTTGCACGCCTCGTCCTCCAGGCGCCGGAGCTCCTGGTCGCGGAGGAGCTGCAGGCGGTGGAGCGAGGCCTCCGTCAGGGAGAGCTCCTGGCGCTCCTTCAGCCTCTGCAGCGACTGGATCTCCCGCTCCAGCCGCAGGATCTCCTCCACCTGCGACGCCTCGTGGGGGCGGATGGCCTCGTCCGGCTCCTCGGACGCTTCCTCCGGTGACTCCGGCTCCTCCGGCTCCTCCGGCCTGCCGGCTGACGCCTCGGCGGCTGCTGCAGGTGGAGGCGGAGCCAGAGAGGCCGACTCCTCCGCCAGCTGGAGCTCCTCCAGCCGTCTGGCCTCCTCAGCCTGAGGATGGAGAACAAAAAGACGCAAATATGAAAAATGTTTTTCACTTCCATCGTTTCTTCTGCTCGTCGTATACCAAAAGCTATTTGGGATAAAAATAAGTTAATAGGTGACTAATTGTTTTCCATACGTAAATGTTAAAACTAACTTGTCCTACTTGTTTTGTCATTTATACAAAATTGTTTTGGAAAAAAGTTGATTTGGACAAAAGAAATGGGAGAATATTGATAGTTTTTTGTTACAAAAAATGCAACTTTTGTAGGCAAATCAAATACTACAACAACAATAATGAATAACTGGAAACAATTGCACAAGGAAAACATCATCGTACCTCTCTGGCGAGTCGCTCTGCCTCCAGCTTCTGTCTCTCCCTGCAGACAGACAGAGATGAGATTTACCAGTAATTACATTTCCTGTCCATTAAAATCCCATAAAAAACATCAAGAGCACAGATTGTAAAGGTCAGACTCCTCCATCCAAACAACACAAGTATATCATACTTTACTATTAATCTTATAATACAGCACATTTTACTTTTTACGAATAGTATCCTAGTTAGTGAACGTACATTCCTGCTGATTTAAACAACCTCGCTGGTCTCTGGACTCATGGTGACCTGGACTCTATAGAGGTTTACGTGGTGACCTGGACTCTATAGAGGTTTACGTGGTGACCTGGACTCTATAGAGGTTTACGTGGTGACCTGGACTCTATAGAGGTTTACGTGGTGACCTGGACTCTATAGAGGTTTACGTGGTGACCTGGACTCTATAGAGGTTTACATAGTGACCTTGACTCTATAGAGGTTTACGTGGTGACCTGGACTCTATAGAGGTTTACGTGGTGACCTTTTTAAAGGCTGCTTGTTGGTTCCAGTCTCTTCACAGACTTTAACAGATGTTATATGAAGAAGAACAATGAAAGGTTCATAGTTTCTCAGACTCATACGTGTAGCTACTTCCTGTATCAGCTCAGCTCTATGAGGCGAAAGGCTTCAGACGTATTTAAGGTTCAACGGCTCACATGAGAGCAGCACCTGGAAGACGTTCATGCATAATTCCACTAACTCCTCCTTTTTGCTTGGCCCACCTCTCCTCCTCCTCCCTCCTCTTCTCCTCCTCCTCCTCCCTCCTCTTCCTCTCCTCCTCCTCCCTCGTCTTCCTCTCCTGCAGCAGCCGGCTGCAGGCCCGGCGGGCCAGCTGGCCTCGGAGGCGCTTCTGGAAGGTGAGCGCCGCCCAGCGGACCAGCAGGAACCGCCTCCTGCAGGAGAACGCCCGGAAGTTCTTCTGGATGACCACAATGCACTGCAGCAGCTTCCTGTACTGCTTCCTGTGTGGGAAGGCATCGGCCAATCAGCGCCATCGATTCACAGGCGGCTAAAGGCCCGTTCCTGATTTACTGAATTGTGAAAGGTGGAGTCGTACCGGGCCATGTAGCCCATGACGTGGGCCTGGATGGTCATGGCGGCCCTCAGGACCTCCAGCTCCCTCTGCTTCTCCAGGCGGTGCTCCAGGGACTCACGGAGGAAGACCTGGGAGGGGAGGGGGGAGAGGGGAGGGGAGAGGAGGGGGGGGAGGAGATCATTAAGATCAAAAACTTTACTTTTTCTTGTTGTCATGTTGTCTTTGCTTTCAGTAAAAACAGTTTAAATGGATGTTAATGTGTTTGCTCAACATCATATTTCATGTGTCAAACACATGTTTTCATTCCTCCGACACATCGACTCCTCTCCTCTACTGCAGCCACTGATGTCGGCAAAGCAGCCTTCACACCGGCCGCTGCACGCCTGGAGCCGAGCTGTTCATCCATCGATGGAGGAGCGGGGCCCCCGGGGCCCGTTGGGGCCACCGTGGTCCCCTGGGGGGGCGGCGGGTTAATCCGATTAGGGAGGAAGACGAGACACGGGACACGCTGGGGAAATGTGTCACGCTGCAACGGGGGAACAGCGGCACAGATTGCCTTTCTCCTGTTGAATGATGTGTGTGTGTGTGTGTGTGTGTGTCACCGTCGAGCAGGTTAATTAACAGGAAGACATGCAGTACACACACACACACACACACACACACACACACACACACACACACACACACACACACACACACACACACACACACACACACACACACACACACACACACTAAAGCCGTCACAGCAGATTAAACCCTGAAAGCTGCAGCTGCTTAGTTCTTCTGTTCAGAGCAGAAGAAACAGAACTGACACATAAATAATAAATATACTTTATTACTGAGAACAGGTGAGGAACTGCAAAATAACTCAATATTATGGACGCAGCTTGTCTTTCTCTTTCAAATCCAGCAGCTTTAAAGTTGGAAAAATAGCTTTTTTTATACACTTTCTGGCATAATCATCTTTCAGTGGGATTCAGATGTTTTTATGTCATCAAATAAACATTTGGAATTATGTTCTGAGGGTTTGGTGAGTTTGTTCCAGCTGGTTGAGAGATTAAGAATGATAATAATGATAATACATATAAATTAAGTATAATCTTTTTAAACTTTAAATAAAGTATACATATAATATATATATATATATATATATATATATATATACATACATACATATATATATACATGTATGAGTATATATCATAAGTATATGAATATAGTAATATACTGAGTATACTTTATTTAACGAAAGGAAAAGGGAAAGTTTAGCCTTGTGAGGTCTTTGTGAGTCCCCACAATGTGTGATCAGATTAGCGTCCCCACGAGGTAACACATACAGGTAAATATACACACACACACAGCCTCTCTTCCACAAACAACTTCCAACTCGAGTCCCAGGAGCTCCGAGGCGAGCGCTCACATTAGCATCCCAATGCAGGGAGCGGGTAATCCTCTCTGGTCATTACTACGCTGATTAGCGGGCAACAAAAGCGGCGCTGAGCCTCGCCGCGTGTTTGATTCCCGCCGCTTTGTGCCTCCGGGGAGCGCCGCTCGGCGTGACGGGTCAGCGGGCCCAGAACCCCTGAAGCCTCATCACTTCCAGGAAATGAAGTTTGAGGTTCGTAACAGTCGGAGACGACAGCGGACGAATCCCTCCGAGGGACGCGGAATCGGTTCAACGGTTTATGAGCCGAGACGCTGCAGCCATGTTGCGTTCGGAAGCACGTGATCAACCTTCTATTAATTAAAATTATTTAAAATAATAATAATAATAATAATAAAAACATTTGAAAAAAACACAACATAAAAAGATTTAAAAAACATAAGCAATAATCGGGGCTGTAAATAATAATAAATAAGTGCTATTTTATTGTTGCACTTCCTGGTGGAGCCGGTCGGTAACAGGGAAAAAAGTGTTTATTTCTTTAAATGTTTTTTATTTATTATTATTTAATATATTCTGTGATATTTTTTTGACTGTTTGTTCATCATTTTTAATGATTGTGAAACAATAAACTGAGCTCATCTCTTATCATGTGACACACACACACAGACACACAGACACACACACACACACACACACACACACACACACACACACACACACACACACACACACACACACACACACACACACACACACACACACACACACACACACACACACACACACACACACACACACACACACACACACACCTTGGTCTTTCCCAGCTGCCACTCTGCGGTGCTGCTGTCGTAGCTCTGCAGCAGCTGGGCACAGCGCCCCCTGTGGTCGTCCGCCGGCGTCGCGCCCGGCATCAGCACCTTGTACCTGGAGAACAGGTCACGTGACAATGAAAGGATGATTAGTATGCATTTCTATATTAATATTAATACGATGGCTGAAGGTCTTGAAAGGAGACGGACCGGGAGCAGAAGTCCTGGAAAGGTCTCCGGACCGGGAAGCCGGTGCGTCGGATCTTCACCGTCTCCAACATGCCGGAGTATCTGAGCTGGTTCAGAACCAACGTCTGGTCGAACTGGTCAGGCATCTGGAGGCAGACCATCATGTTAGTTATGATGCAACATCATGTTAGTTATGATGCAACATCATGTTAGTTATGATGCAACATCATGTTAATTATGATGCAACATCATGTTAATTATGATGCAACATCATGTTAGTTATGATGCAACATCATGTTAGTTATGATGCAACATCATGTTAGTTATGATGCAACATCATGTTAGTTATGATGCAACATCATGTTAGTTATGATGCAACATCATGTTAGTTATGATGCAACATCATGTTAGTTATGATGCAACATCATGTTAGTTATGATGCAACATCATGATACAGCTGCTTATTGCACGTTTAATACATGACAAAACAGCTGTTGCTTGTATCGTGAAACGCCACAGGAAGTCACCTGATCAAAGCTTTACCAACACCACACCCCCTTCGTCCTACACACACACACACACCTGAAGGGGTGCGCTTGATGTCGCACCAGAGACCCGAGATCAAAACCAAAAGAGGCCGAACAGCAGCTCCATGTTTCTTTTTGACGTCTCTTTAAATTCCTTGAAGCCCTGAATCAGTCCACCCATGTCACATGATGTCTGCAGGCCACGCCCACCTCCTTTTAAAGGCTTTCCCACACATTCCCTGCATGCCACTCGTTCCCAACCTTGAACTCAGAGAGAGGGAAGTGCGTACGAAGTCAAAACTCTTGGCATTGAGATGCCGTTGTGAAGGGGACCCTCTCGCCCTGTGACCTCGGTGGGTGTAGTGGGGGGATGGGGGGTGGGGTGGGGGGTTATAAGAGTGGGCTTTCATAGCCGCTCGTAATGGCCCCTTTATCCAGCGCACATCTTCCCCCATTGGAGCAGCAGAGATGAAGGGAGCCCCCCCCAGACCCCGGGTCTGAATGGACCCCTTTAACGGCACTAAAGCACATTTGCATGCGGCCGGGCGCACACAGCCGAGCGGTGTCAGGAGGCTCCGGGGGGTCGACCTGGTGAACTAACCCGTCTCTCTTCAGCCTCTGGACGCGAGCTGGAGAAGCTCCAGGGACCAGGTCCAAGTGGTCCGGATCCCATTCAGTTCCTGGTGGTGACTGAACTGAGACTCAGAAGCTCAAACTCACAGGGATTCAGCCTTCGTGTCACGGAAGAAATATTTCACAGAAAATCACCCAAAACAATCTGCAGTTCTTTGTAAGCCTTTTCCTCTTCAGGCTTCTCCTGGTGCTGGAGGATCTACTTCCTGGTGCTGGAGGATCTACTTCCTGGTGCTGGAGGATCTACTTCCTGGTGCTGGAGGATCTACTTCCTGGTGGGCTTGTTTTGCAAATCAAGCCCCACTAAGCCTTCAATTCTGAAATGTTTTGGGGCGATATCGTCACCTCACAACAGCAGCAGGCGGACCAGCTCAGGGCTCAGCAGGCGACAACAACAACAGCCGAGAGGTAAAGAGGCCGAGGGAGGGGGGGGGGGGGGGGGGGATCCAGAAGCTTCTTTGTAATTCATTCACTTTTCATCTCGGAAGTGATTTTCAATAAATAATCACGTGTTTCTCAAGATGGATCATGAATGTCTGGACCACTCACACACTGACCAGACAGATGAATGCAAACTCCCACATTTCAGAAATCTGTCACGAGCTTCATAAACGAAACCCGTCAACACAACAGAAGAACAAGCCTGGAATATCGGCAGCTTGAGACATTCCCGTTCTCCCAGATCCCACCAGAGCTAGAGCCGAGCTCTGAATCCGCTCTGCCCTCATGGCATCGAACCCCCGACTCGGCTTCTCCTCCCGAGCTTGGGCTTAACGGAGCGTGCAGATCCTTTCCTTTCTGAAAAGCCTTTGAGCCTTCGAGGCAGAAAGCAGGGCACAGGAGCCCTTTGGCTCCGCAGCTCCTTAAAGACAGACGTGTCACTGCTTTCTGCCTCTGAACCAAAGTGGAACAGGTTGATGAGCTGTCAATCAAACGGAGGGGAAACATCACGAGGACATGAAATGCATCCTGCAGACCCGGCTCCTTCCTTCCTCCTTCCTTCCTTCCTTCCTTCCTCCCTCCTTCCTCCCTCCTTCCCCCCGTTTGCAGACTGCCTGACAGCATGAGAGAGAAACCAGCTTTGTGTGACCGTCATGCAGCCGGACACACACACACACACACACACACACACACACACACACACACACACACACACACACACACACACACACACACACACACACACACACACACACACACACACACACACACACACACACACACACACACACACACACACCTCTACCCGTGCAACAAGCGGTCCTTGAACGCATCGCTCACCGTGCATCGCCGCTCAGAGCTGCTTCCTTCAGGAGAGACGAGCGGAGAAGACGGGAAAGTTCCCAGATATCACACACACACTAACACACACACTAACACACACACACTGCCACCACGGAGTCAAACAAAGGCTTTCAAACCCAGAAGTCCACGCCCCCTTTTCTGTGTGGAGAGGGAGGGCCGCGGTTGCCATGGCGATGCATCTCCTGCTGAGGCTAATTTGTGTGGGGCCACTTGTAGGTTTGTGTGTGTGTGTGTGTGTGTGTGAGAGAGAGACTAAGCTAACTGGTTTGATGCTGCCTCAGACTGGCTGAACTGGGTATATACGTGTATATATATATATATACGCAAGGGCGTAGGTTTGCATAGGGTCCATAGGGACTAGTCACGACCAAAGTTTGGGAAAAGACACAATTGTCCCCACCGTCCAAAGTTTGCACAAACTCATCTGTAATAGTATAAAAACTTGGAAGTGGATTTTTCACTCTTCTAGTATAATACTATGTTCATCGCCCAGAAGAGTAAAAAAAAAAGTCCATGTTTTCCAATGCGCCCTCGAGCCTGCGAGTCAGAAAGTGGGGAGTCAGAAACACCGAAGTTACGTGAACGTAACATGCAGAATGAGAGCTGGCAGTCGGACTCATCTGACACGGTAAACTACTAAAATACACCGGGAAATAATAAAGCCTCATATTAGTATTTCGTTTGGTCTCAGCATGAATGTTGTTGACCCTTTTGTGCTTTGTAGATAGGAAAATGCCACCCAAAAAGAAAAGGGATATACGGAGTGTTTTCACCCAGAGGGTAAGTAGCTATCAAAAAGCCCAGGTCGTTGTTAGTTAGCTAGTAGTAACTACCCCACACAGTGCAAACCTGCATTACTTAGTAAGCAGTGTCCCTACCAATGCTGAGACCAAACCTACGCCCTTGTATATACGTATATATATATATATATATATATATATATATATATATATATATATATATATATATATATATATATATATATATATATATATACACACACACACATACACACATTTATTTATTATTACTATTGTTTAACTAATCAATATATCTATTGATTAGTTGTCACATTTATCCAAAACAAGCCACAGACACGCATCACTTCCTGTGTGGCAGACGTTCCAAAAAGAACACAGGACTCAGACGCTGCTCACTGATTGGTCAGAACACGTCACACTTTAACTGACACACACACACACACACACACACACACACACACACACACACACACACACACACACACACACACACACACACACACACACACACACACACACACACACACACACACACACACACACACAGACACAGACACAGACACAGACACAGACACAGACACAGACACACACACAGACACACAGACACAGACACACATACACACATACACACATACACACATACACACAGACACACAGACACACAGACACACAGACACACACAGAGACACACAGAGACACACACAGACACAGACACAGACACACACACACACACACACACACACACACACACACACACACACACACACACACACACACACACACACACACACACACACTGTGATCCTGGTGTGACTCGCTTGTCATCTTCATAATCAAACAGCCCTCCCCCATCAACCGGCCGCAGACAGGAATGAGTGTGTGTGTGTGTGTGTGTGTGTGTGTGTGTGTGTGCGTGCACTCACCTTGTGTTTATTTGGTTTGATGCATCGAATGAAGAACGGGTTGGAAGTGCTGAGTGTGGCCATGAGGGAATGCAAAGAGTCCTGCAGCCAAGAAAACACAGTTACTACTGGTACTACTGATACTAGTACTAGTACTACTACATGTACTACTACTACTACTACTACAGTACTACAGCATGCATGTCTTTGTGACTCTGAACTAAGACCAGAGAGCCGTGTTGTGTTCAAAGAGTGTGGGTTTCTGGAGCCTCGCCTTGAACTGGGTGCTGACGGTGGGCCTGCGGTGCTTGGAGCTGCTCTTCAGGGTGTCCTGCTTGTTCCTGCTCAGAACGTGTTCGAACAGGTCGTACACGAAGTCCAGCCTGGCAGCGCGGAACCAGAGGGAACCAGGGAGAACCAGAGAGAACCAGAGAGAACACGCGATGAGGAACGTTCTTCCATAAAGAAATCTTTATCCCACTCAGACGTATGAAGCTTTATACTTCTCAGTATACGGTGGAATATTTAATATACCTTTTCTTTTGTTGTTGATATAATTAGCGGTAAAAAAAAGGAAACTCAGATTGTAATACATTTGTATACATTGTAATACTATATGTATATATATATATATGTATATATATGTACCTGCTCTCCCTCAGCAGGTTCAGGATGTCGTCTCTGAAGGTGTCTCTGTTCTTCTCCAGCATCCCCCTCACGTCGTACACCACCTGCATGCGGCCACAAGGGGGCGGCAGAGAGCATCAACAGCATCGATCAGCTCAGAGTGCTGGTGACGTCCTGCAAAGGGAACCAGCCAACACTGTTCACACAAACTGCCAACACGTTCACAGCTCTACCTCCCCTGCGTAGTGATGGACTCCAAAGTTGTGCACGGCGACTCGAGGCTTCACGTAGAAAGAGTTTTTCTGCAGCGGGAGAGAGGAAACAGAGTTCTATATATATATATATAATAATAATAGCAGCAGACAGGAAGGGGGTCGTACTGAGTGCTGGCTGTGCAGCTTCTCCAGCAAGGTGCTGTCGGTGGCTTTGGGGAAGTGACTCTCCTCATTCATCAGGGCCAGCAGCCCCAGTTTCTGTGGAGACACGGAGAGATCATCATCATCATCATCATCATCATAGTCCCCATCCCGCCTCCTGTGGAGCGTAACTGGACCCCGTACCTTCTCGATCAGGTCCAGACACTCGGCGTTGTCCATCCAGTTGATGTCGGCCCACACCAGGCCTTCCCTGAGGAGACAACAGAAGGTCAGAGGCCGTGGAGACGTGGACCCAGTCCAGTCTCCCAGTGGACCTCTGGTCAGGTGGACCCAGTCCAGTCTCCCAGTGGACCTCTGGTCAGGTGGACCTAGTCCAGTCTCCCATTAGACTTCTGGGACTGGTTCCCCTCCAGTGGGAGTCCGCTGGCGCCCCTGCCTACTTGCTACAGGGAATCGAACAGTAATGGGTGGATCACAGATGTGATGCTCGTGTTCCCCGTGCCACGAAACCCTGCACCAGTCGGTGACTTCATCCGCTGTGTTTTCTGGGTCACATCGGGGAGCGATTCAGTCCGAGTGGAGCTGCGATGACGTTTTGGGTTTTGCTGTCGCTTCCTAACGAGCGTCTTCAGCGACGTCTGATTTCAGACGTGTTCAACATATTATTCAAGACAAAACATGACTAAAGTCTTTCATAAGTCAACCAGCAGCAGCTCACGGCCCATAACCCACGGCTGGGTTATGGGCCGAGCCATCGGGGCCCCGAGGCCCCTTGGTGGCCCTGAGGCCCCTCAGGTCTCTGGGGCTGCTCTGCAGAACGTCTCTTTTAAAGCTAAATACACGCATCCTGTTTCCAAAGTCAACGATCAATTGTGTTAAATAAACGTGACCTCGATATTTACACTGACGTGATTGGGATTATTGCTGTAATTAAACATGGGGGGGGGGGGGGCTCCAAAACACAGGGGCCTCACGGGACCGTGATCCGGCCCTGCAGCCTGCTAAACTTAATAATAAACTAAAACTGCAACTTTTAGCATGACTGTGTGATTATGACAGCTTTAAAAAATTTTAACTATATATATCTAGATATATAAATTGATTTTGTTCCAGATATGCCCTTCCTGGCCCATAAGCACGGCCGTATCGTGGCATTGTAAGAAAACAGCTTTAAGGTGTTATGTATTCGTGACGTGTTCTTGGGGAACGTGAGCCCACAGAGTCCTCTGTAGGGAACCATACATACGTCACAAACATGTTGAAGTAAACTCTGACGCTGCAGTGAAAAAGGGGGCGGAGCCACTCCACCTACTTGTTGTACTCCAGCTGCTCCAGGGAGAAGATGTGCTTGTTGAAATACTCCTGCAGCTTCTCGTTGGCGTAGTTGATGTTGAACTGCTCGAAGCGGTTGACCTGCGGGGAACAACTCAGGTCAGCTCCATGCATGGGTTCTGGTTCAGGGGGGCACCCCCCCTCAGTGTCACCCTTCCTCTGGTTTTAGGTTCTATACTGATCCGCCACCTCGAAGTTCTCGAACCCGAAGATGTCCAGGATGCTGATGGACTTGAAGTCCTCTTTCCCCCGGATGCGGTTGTTGAGTCTGCGGATGATCCAGTTGAAGCACTGAGAGTACAGCGCCATGGCCATGGAGTCCCTGGAGTCCACGGCCTGCAGAGGAAACCCTGTTAGTATCCAGTCAGGCCTGATGGTACTTATATATAGCTTATTGTACCTTATTGTACTTATACATAGCTTATTGTACTTATATATAGCTTATTGTACTTATACATAGCTTATTGTACTTATATATAGCTTATTCTACTTATATATAACTTATTGTACCTTATTGTACTTATATATAGCTTATTATACTTATATATAGCTTATTGTACTTATACATAGCTTATTGTACTTATATATAGCTTATTCTACTTATATATAACTTATTGTACCTTATTGTACTTATACATAGCTTATTGTACATATATAGCTTATTGTACTTATACATAGCGTATTATACTTATATATAGCTTATTGTACTTATATATAGCTTATTGCACTTATATTTAGCTTATTGTACCTTATTGTACTTATACATATAGCTTATTGTACTTATATATAGCTTATTGTACTTGTACTTATATATAGCTTATTGTACTTATACATAGCTTATTATACTTATATATAGCTTATTGTACTTATATATAGCTTATTATACTTATATATATCTTATTGTACCTTATTGTACTTATACATAGCTTATTATACTTATATATAGCTTATTGTACTTATATATAGCTTATTATACTTATATATATCTTATTGTACCTTATTGTACTTATATATATAGCTTATTTTACTTATATATAGCTTATTGTACCTTATTGTACTTATATATATAGCTTATTGTACTTATACATAGCTTATTATACTTATATATAGCTTATTATACTTATATATAGCTTATTGTACTTATATTTAGCTTATTTTACTTATATATAGCTTATTGTACCTTATTGTACTTATATATATAGCTTATTGTACTTATACATAGCTTATTATACTTATATATAGCTTATTATACTTATATATAGCTTATTGTACTTATATTTAGCTTATTATACTTATATATAGCTTATTGTACTTATATTTAGCTTATTGTACCTTATTATACTTATATATAGCTTATTGTACCTTATTATACATATATAGCTTATTGTACCTTATTATACTTATATATAGCTTATTGTACCTTATTGTACTTATATATAGCTTATTGTACCTTATTGTACTTATATATAGCTTATTGTACTTATACATAGCTGATTATACTTATATATAGCTTATTATACCTTATTATACTTTTCTATAGCTTATTATACTTATATAGCTTATTATACCTTATTATACTTTTCTATAGCTTATTATACTTATATATAGCTTATTGTACTTATATATAGCTTATTGTACATATATAGCTTATTGTACTTATATATAGCTTATTGTACTTATACATAGCTTATTGTACTTATACATAGCTTATTGTACTTATATATAGCTTATTGTACTTATACATAGCTTATTGTACTTATATATAGCTTATTGTACTTATACATAGCTTATTGTACCTATACATAGCTGATTATACTTATATATAGCTTATTAGCTGATTATACCTGTTCCACGGTGAGTGGCGTGGAGATCTCCTCGCCCCTGAGGATCATGGACCGGTGGGTCAGGACCTCGGCCAGCTGGTCTGGGTTCAGCCCCAGGAGGTCTGAGGTCCGGCTGAGGGCGGCTGATGACGGAGGATACACTCATGAGGGGAGCACTCATATATCAATGTGTCTTTAAACTAAACAAATCATTGATCTATTTAAACAGGAAGATTGTTTTCTGATCACATATTTATTTTGTATTTATAATCCAGCTCAGTCCAGTAATCAATAACTGTCTCCAGCTTTTCAAGCATGACCTTTGACTCAATAAAAATATTTAAAAAGAGTTTTTACTTAAAAAAAAAAAAAGAGAAGATTTAACGAACATATATATTTAAATGAAGGGGTTCTCATTGTTCCTGACATTCATGAATATAATTAATAACAAATAATAAAACAAAGAGGTTCTGACTCCCGGACCTGATTTGGAGGAGACCTGAGCTCCTCCGGCCGTCATGAACTCGATGTTCCCGGCGTGGAGGATCCCGGCCAGGAGCCGCAGGATCTCCCCGATGTTCTCCTCCGTGAACTGCATGGTCCGCATTGCATTCTGGGAACACGGTGAGAAAAAAAAAAAAAGTCAGGGTTTGGAGGTTTGGACTGACGTGGACTTTTTCATACTCAGAATAAATAAATGGAAATATGACGCGTGCAAATCTCAGTGGGAAATCAAATCAAATGTTGGAATACGAAATATAACGAGCAAATAAAAAGGTTCTGAGACAGACACTGAGCGTGGTGGAGATGTGGTGGAGGTGTGGTGGAGGTGGTGTGGTGGAGGTGGTGTGGTGGAGGTGTGGTGGAGGCGTGGTGGAGGTGTGGTGGAGGCGTGGTGGAGGTGTGGTGGAGGTGTGGTGGAGGTGTGGTGGAGGAGAGGTGAGGTGGTGGAGGCGTGGTGGAGGTGAGGTGGAGGTGTGGTGGAGGAGGTGTGGTGGAGGAGGTGAGGTGGAGGCGTGGTGGAGGTGTGGTGGAGGAGAGGTGGAGGTGTGGTGGAGGAGGTGTGGTGGAGGAGGTGTGGTGGAGGAGGTGAGGTGGAGGAGGTGTGGTGGAGGAGGTGTGGTGGAGGAGGTGTGGTGGAGGAGGTGAGGTGGAGGCGTGGTGGAGGTGTGGTGGAGGTGTGGTGGAGGAGGTGAGGTGGAGGTGTGGTGGAGGTGAGGTGGAGGTGTGGTGGAGGAGGTGTGGTGGAGGAGGTGAGGTGGAGATGAGGTGGAGGCGTGGTGGAGGTGAGGTGGAGGTGTGGTGGAGGAGGTGAGGTGGAGGAGGTGTGGTGGAGGAGGTGTGGTGGAGGAGGAGGCGTGGTGGTGGAGGTGAGGTGGAGATGAGGTGGAGGCGTGGTGGAGGAGGTGAGGTGGAGGAGGCGTGGTGGAGGCGTGGTGCTTCCTGCTCACCTGAACGTCCTGAAACGTTCCGGCGTCGTTGATCGTCTTGTCGACGAGGCAGCTGGACGCTCTCAGGTAGTGGTAGCTGTCAGGCTGGGTCAGAGAGAAGGCCTCTGCACACACACACACACACACACACACACACACACACACACACACACACACACACACACACACACACACACACACACACACACAGTAAATACTGTCAGTAGACACACACACACACACACACACACACACACACACACACACACACACACACACACACACACACACGTTCTGGTCCAGTGGGCTCACCTCTCTGCTGGCTGTTGGTTCCGGCCAACAGGGCGTAGAAGATGTGGTAGTTCCTCTCACCCGGGTTCTGTCGGACCACTCGGTTCTGCAGGGAACGAGAAGCACCGCTGTTAGGCCCTGTGTGTATGTGTGTGTGTGTGTGTGTGTGCTGACAGTATTTACTGTGTGTGTGTGTGTGTGTGTGTCCCTCACCTTCTCTAAGAGGTCTGTGGTCAGAAGAGCTGTGAGTTAAGGCAAACAGCTCCGAGGCTTGAAGCAGGAAGTGTTCGGTTATTGTTACGACTCATAAGCACCCACAGGCACCCTGACTCCTCCCCCCTAGGGAAGGAGTCAGGAGGAGACAGGAGGAGTCAGGAGGAGACAGGAGGAGTCAGGAGGAGACAGGAGGAGTCAGGAGGAGTCAGGAGGAGTCAGGAGGAGCTAATAAAGGATACAGTCCACGATGCGGCCTCCCTGGATGTTTCCCTTCTGGCAGAAGTGCAGCTGGACGAACTTCCCGAAGCGGCTGGAGTTGTTGTTGTAGACGGTCTTGGCGTTCCCGAAGGCCTCCATGATGGGGCTGTGGGGCGGGGGCAGGTCAGTAACCGTGGCGACGGACAGACGGGCTGGAGCAGTCCACCACTCACCTGCTCTCCAGCAGCGCCTCCTCCACCCGGGACGTCCGGTCCCTGGACGAGGCCTCCTGGGACTGCTGGCTCATGGCCGACAGGAACGTCAGGATCAGCTTGGTGCTCTCGGTTTTACCGGCGCCGCTCTCGCCACTGGGGGGAGACGGGTCATAAGATTATTATTTATATATATATATATATATATATATATATATATATATATATATATATATATATATATAACAATTAATTATAACACCATTGCACTGTTATTAATTTAAATGTAATTATTACTTTTATATATATTGTGCATTTGTCCTATTATTCTAATATTTCTTTTTTATATTTTACATTTTTTATAGTTTATTGCTTACTTAATACTGCTTACTTCGTCCTCTCAAAAATATATCTATAAATATGTACACACATATATACACACACACACACACACACACACACACACACACACACACACACACACACACACACACACACACACACACACACACACACACACACACACACACACAAAGAAAGTGTGACACATGAATTAATCACTGCAATATTTCACAGCTCAGCTGAAATATTCAGGGGAAATGTTCCAGCCTTCGACCACTAGATGGCGCCCCAGGCCGCCGCCCCGTTAGGAACCAGAGACCCAGAATGCAACAGCACAGCCGGGCCTGAACGTCAGCATCTTTAGTCCGTCACGTATGTTGTGTTCATTTCTGTGTTAATGTAGTTTATTTTTATAACCCAGAAGAGCCCTGAACACTGAGGCCCAACCCGGCAACCCGGCTGCTGATCATTAACCTGGAACCTTTTCCAGACTGAGCCATGAATCCCTCGCAGAACAAAGAGGAGCGTTAATCAACAGGCGAGACCTTTAGAGGCTGGGGAACCGAGACAGGAACCATCGCCACGGCAACAGCTCTCTTCTGCTTTTACTTTGTTGCATGAACTGTAGCAACGAGCAACAAGCAACGGCAACGAGCAACAAGCAACGGCAACGAGCAACGGCAACGACAACGCGTCCTCATGCAGCGGTTTCATTTCTTATAAAAAGTTACTCATCGGTGTTGGTTGTGTTTTTCCTACATACGTCCTGCAACGCGGCTCGATGCTCGTTACAGGAACACAGGCTTTTCAAAATAAACCTCTGTCTTCACAGGAAACAACTTGGTTCGGTTTGGGGAACACAAACACTGAGGTCGTTGTTTGTTACGCAGATTACGTGAGAAATAAATCCACGTTGACTGAGGTATTATTTCACTGTATTTTGCGTACGTCTATAACCTCCGCTACACACTAACCCCCTGAGACACCAGCTGGTTGTGAAGTTGGAGTCCATTCCTTAAACCCTCTCAGAGGCGTCTTCATTGCAACGTAAGTGTTGCCTTTTCCTTCAGGTCTGTAAACGCACCTCTTCATTGGGATAATGGCCGGGTGGCTCCAGTCTGCAGGAAGACTTTCTAGTTTTACTTTTGTATTCATTTGGTGTTCGTGTCCTTATCTGGACACGTTGGTCTTAAAAACCTTAAAAGCCTTCCTCTGAACCTCCATTGGGGTCTTTCTGACCCCCGGCTCCCAAATAAACTTGTATTTTAGTTCAGGAGACGGCAGTGGAAGGACTTCCCCAGAGCGGATACATCTCTTATTTAAAGTAAGAAAGAAGCTGTATCGTCGCCAGCCTTCCTGTGTTGGGGGTCTTCATGGCTCCGCGGGTCCAACCCTCTCAAGGGGGCTGGATCCGTCTTTAAGGGCTCATTCAAACAGCTTGGACTCCAGAGATGGCCGAGTCTGAAAGGGCCGGCTAGATGTAACTCATTTAAGAGTCCTGGCAGCGCGCCGGCCGAGCAGCACCCTTTTGTGCCGATCCCTGGCCCTCCACACGCCGCTGCCACCCAAGGTACCCCCCATGAAGGGAGTCTTCAGCGGGGCAACTGAGCGTGCCGGATAAACCGCCCACAGCTCTGGACCCCACCCGGACCTTTTGTACCGGAGCAGAGCCTCAGAGCAGGAAGGAGAAACTGAGACGGAGAGAAAGAAAACAAGTCATTTAATCTGGTGTTAAGTCTTCTGAAGAACTGAGAACTTGTTTTCACCGTGACGCGACCTCATCAAACTACCTCGTTTGAGATTCAATGACCTCGTTAAGACGGACTGGAATCTCATCTGAAGTCAGGCTGCTCTGAGGCATCGACAGTAAATAAGAAGTGGACGTGGTCACCGTGACCAATCCCCATAAAGCATCCCCTGTCAATCACCTGGTAGCCCCGCCCCCTAAAGCGTCCCCTGCTTCATGGTCTGTTTGACTCTAAATGAGCATAATTTACTAAATGAACATCATGCTGTATTGAAGAAGACTTGAAACTAGAGATTGAGACATAAACTCATGTTTACAATGTTTACTGAGGGAATACATCAAGAGAGAAGTAGAGTCATTTATATAGACTTCTATACAACCAGAGGAGTCGCCCCCTGGTGGTCAGGAGAGAGAATGCAGCCATTTTACATGCATGTTAGCATGCATGTAAAATGGTGAAAAACGTGGCTATGATGGAGCTACTCACATCCATAAATGTGTGTATTTTTTTCCCGATCCTCGGGGAGGAAACTTTAGTAGACGGAATCTAAAAAAAAAGAAGCACTGAGTGTGTTTGTTCAGCCCCACAAACCTCAAGAATCCAATGTGACCTCATGAACGAAGGCAAACTATTTGACTTTGAGGCTCTAAGTCTCGTCCTAAATAACTGCTGGCCTCGTGTTACACCTGAAACAAACATGTCGAGATGCGTTTCCTTCCCATCATGCTCTCCTCCTCTGGTCACAGTCGAGTTATTAATCCGACTCACAGTGCAAAGGATACAGATAAAGCCGGCCCGGATCCCCCAGAGGAAACCTCTCAGGTGTGTTTTTGCAGGGCTTTGCCGCGGGGCTTTCGTGACCCCCAGATGCCTGAGTAATTAACGAGGCTGGAGAGTCTCGAGATTGACCTCACCCCCCCTCCGGGGTCAAGAGGTCAGAGACAGACTGCTGGGCCGGGGATAACACCCTCAGCGCTTCTCTGTTTAATCAAATCTGGGCTGTTTTTGGACACAACGGCAGCCAGTGAAAACAATATCAACCCCGGAAATCTGTTTTTTTTGTCAATGAAAAGTCCCCCAGTGTTTTGTTTGATGATAAAATTTGAAATTTGATATTTCCTAGAAGTGCTGCAGGTCTTTGGCAGCCTGTTTCTTGCAACAATCTAGAATGTTTACTGAGGGAATAAATCAAGAAAGAAGTAGAGTCATTTATATAGACTTCTATACAACCAGAGGAGTCGCCCCCTGGTGGTCAGGAGAGAGAATGTAGCTTTAACACATGAAGCATAGACTTCTATACAACCAGAGGAGTCGCCCCCTGGTGGTCAGGAGAGAGAATGCAGCTTTAACACATGAAGCATAGACTTCTATACAACCAGAGGAGTCGCCCCCTGGTGGTCAGGAGAGAGAATGCAGCTTTAACACATGAAGCATAGACTTATATACAACCAGAGGAGTCGCCCCCTGGTGGTCAGGAGAGAGAATGCAGCTTTAACACATGAAGCATAGACTTCTATACAACCAGAGGAGTCGCCCCCTGGTGGTCAGGAGAGAGAATGCAGCTTTAACACATGAAGCATAGACTTCTATACAACCAGAGGAGTCACCCCCTGGTGGTCAGGAGAGAGAGTTCAGCTTTAACTTATGAAGCATAGACTTCTATACAACCAGCGTATTAAGCGGCATTAGGAGGCCGGACCAGAAAACACAAACAGGTCATAAAAACATGCCGACTGCGTCTGAATCTCCTGTTTATTGCTTCATTATCCAGAAGAAAACCTGTGCTGGTGGCACTGCTGTGTGCAATCAGCAGCTGGAGCTCTTCCAGGAGTTTCTTCGTTGGTGGTTCAGAACGAGTTCTGGAGGGGAGGTGGGCTTCATTAAAATCATGTGGTTGGATGCAGGTATCCGCGTCGGTGAAAACGCAAAGTGGCATTCATGAGCATTAATGAGCAGATGCCTCGTGTTAGAGCGGCCTTCTTCCTCCTTCTCTTCCTCCTCGTCTATTACACCAGCTCCCGTTTCATTCGCCCGCCCCCTGCCTGGATCTGATTACCCACAATCCCTAGATCCAACGAGAAAGCTTCCTGCCTCGCCTGAAAGTGCCAGTCTGCAATTTATAGCTCGTCTTCCTCACAAGAACTGATCGTTTCTCTGTATGGGTGGGAGGGGGGAGGGGAGGAGGTACATGTTTTACGAGGGCCCGCTTCTAGTTGGCTTTGGTGTTTTTTGGGGGACCGATGGGGGTAATTTGTGTGTGTGTGTGTGTGTGTGCGTGTGTGTGGCAGCTGGACTCTGACTCAGTGTTAAACTGATCCTCCACCCAGAATCTAACTTTAGGCATCAGACACACAAACACCACAAGCTTGAAACCTTCTTTTTCTGCATGTTTGCCTCTTCTCGTGACGTGTGCATTGGGCACAACATTTAAAGAGACCTGTTCTGCTTCTGCTTTTACAGAAAAATCCTCTTAATTTGCAGTGAAAGTCAGTAAAACCTGATAATCGCACTGGACACCGTCAGGATGGAAAAGGTTTGAATTCAAAGTGTTGCTTCAGGAGTGCAGACGCATGCTCGACTCGTTGGGTTTCTCTCAACGTTCCGTCTCTTTAAAGTCTGAGACGCTAAAGCTCGAGGGCAACAATTAGCCGGTTAACGACTCGGAGGCAGTAAAAGTAGAAGCCGAGGGTTTAGGACTGGTTGGAGGCCGAGAGAACATTAGGGTCATTATCCATTAAAAACTATATTTATATTTAATTTAACGACACTGTTTTACCAGATTGAGGCAAACGATTTATGAATGAGTACATTTAAATTCTGTGTGTGGGCGGAAAATAAATTTTTTTTTCATCTTGCATTAAGGTCAGGATGCAACATTTAGTGTGTTTGTACACGTAGAGGTTTTAAATTTAAATTTTAAATTCATGTTTTTGGGGCTTTAGCTGTCAAATTATGAAAAAGAAAACTCCATAAACTGCAACAGACTTTTGTTTCTTTATTAACGGGGGGATCTCTCAGCGGAACATAAATATAACGTTCAGAACCGTGTTTTCATTAATGTATCATCATCCTCTGTTTTTTCGTGAGCTCAGAATCAGCCGTTCATGTCGTGGTTTTCAAAATGAGTTCAGAGGGTTAGAAAGAATAACGCATGCAACGGATCAGAATCTCTTTCCAATCTTTTAATAGATTCAAAACTCTAAAACACACTTTGGATCAAAGTCCACCGTCCACGTCTTCCGGAAACCTCGGTGACCACGAACACAGCGTTCCCACAGAGTCAAACACCGGGACGTCCACCGGCATCCGCCGAACGCTAAATCGGGGTCCAAAATATTATCGTTTCTGACGTTAAAAATAAATATGCTTTTGAAGTCGGAGTGAAGAGAACGTCTTCGTCTGTCCGATGGAACAATGGAGCGGCGGAGGATGTGAAAGCCGGCCAGCTGAAGGAAGGATGTGAGGAGGGAAAGCGGAGGAAGTAGATAGTAGATAGTAGATAGTGAGCGTGTGTGTGTGTGTGTGTGTGTGTGTGTGTGTGTGTGTGTGGCGCTCAGATCTTCAGAGCTGCAGCCAAACCTCCCGTGAGGCTTGAAAGTTGATCAAAGTGTTTGGGACACTGAGCGAGGCAATTTATTCTATCGACCAATCAGAGGGCTCGATTTAACTGAGGACGTGGAGACATTTTAATGCATCAAATTAGATTTCTGTGTCTGCCGGCTTGTTTTGGATATGTCCCGCCCCCTAGTGGCCACAAACTAACCGGAGAGACCCAGACCTACCTGATCAGGACACACTGGTTCTGCAGCCTCTTCCACAGCGACCGGTAACACTCGTTGGCGACGGCGAAGATGTGCGGCGCGGTTTCGCCCAGGTGGTGCCGGCTGTACCGCTCCACGGCCGGCCGGTCGTAGAGGCCGGCGAGAGGCTGGTACGGGTTCACCGCCGCCAGGATGGAGCCGATGTACGTCTGGGGATCAGGAGAGACGGGGAGTTAGAAAGGAGTCCACATGAAGGGAAAGAACCCCGAGAAGGAGGTCCGGACGCTTTGAACCCAGCCGAAGCTTTTGAACCCTTTCTGAGACTGAAGCTGACTCACTGGCATCCTGCTCAGACTCACTGGAGATGTTCCAGCTCAGTCGAGTGGCCTTCCTTCAGCCTGAGAGACGGATCACAACTCTCTAACCACCAGCCCGCATGCAGCGATCAGCACCAAACAGTCCAATCACATGGTAATGTTGCAGAAAAACCTCCACATCACTCATTTAAATGGGGCGCATCCTGCATGGCACTAAACGAAAGGAGCATTTGTCTGGTGTTCTTTAGATTTGTTTGATCAGGTTTAGAGGAAGCAAAGAGCTTTTTGTGAAGGTGTGAATCCATAAAAACAGTGAGAAGAGCTCCAAGAGCAATTTATTATATTTAAATGAAGGAATTGAAGAAGAGGTCCACTAAAGACATTATAGCTTATAGCGTCTGGAGAGAGGATAGTACAGTGAGAGTGTCTCTGGTGAACTTCCTGAAACGGTTTCCAAAGGCCGTCTGATGACGAGATCTGAAGCCAACCTCGTCATCCAATCAGAGGGCAGACGGGCCGGAGGCCAAAGTTCATAAAACCTGGTTTCCCTCCCAAACCATCCTCCCCTCAGCAACACGACCTCCTCTCAAACCTCTTCCCCTGAACCGCCGTCACATTTCAAACTTCAAAGCCCAACAGAACCAAAGTAGAAGCTCCTGGAGCCAGAAGACGTGTTGGACGAATGGAAAAGAAAATAGAAACAGTCAAAGAAAGGCAGCACGTCTGAGGGAGGCCAGCAGACGGTCCACAGCATCTTCTGGTCCGGAAGCACCCGGGTTGGAGAAGCCTGGAGGGGCTTCCAGACCAGGAAAGACCAGGAGGAGGAAGCTCTTCCATCTCTCACACATTCAGAGGAAACACTTCTCGTTGTTACTTTAAAATAATAACCACAAAGAAACACACACAGTTTGTAAATGCAACGGATATTTTGTGGGATGTCGACGAATTACGGAGATTTATTATTCGTAGACATTGCTGACGAGACCAGCCGGGATCCTGGGTTTTTGGGGGGGTAAAAAAACAACTTTCAACCCGTAGACCGCTGCCCGTGTGAAACCAGAGGTCGACTTATATCAGCGTACTTTTATAATCATCATTTTAAGAAGCATTTCTTTGACGGACAGACTGGATTTGGGGGAGGGTTTAACATGCGACACACCGGGAGGTGGTGGGCTCCATCCCATGTTCTTATGCATCGTTCTCACCACTCGCAGGTTGAGGACGTCTGGCTTTAGTCCCACGGGGCCGCATTCCATTTCTCTGTTCATGTTGCTTGTGTTAGTGAAGCCGTTTACAGAAGCTTATTGTTTCACCGCCCGTTAGTAAAAGTGCGATTGGGGGTTTATTTTACGAGCCGAGCTTCAAAGTGTTTCAGGTCCGACTAAAACAAGCAGACGAATTAAAAGCACAGGTCTGCTTTTCCCTCATTATAGAGATCAATCACCACAGAAGGTTTCCAAACACTGTGGAGGGAGTGGGGGGGGGGGGGGGGGGGGGGGCATGCCTGAGGTGAAACCGTGCTCAGAGCTCTGAACTCAAATTACAGCCCCGATGAGGATAATTGGGTTAATGGGCATGAAAAGAGGACCAGCAATAAAAACACCATGGTGGCGCGCGGCGTGTGGGAGGAGCTTCGCTAGGTGGAAATACCTAAAGCGGCTTCTGATTGGTTATCCTCCAGAGAGCAAAAGTTATGAAGCTCCCTCAGCTTTTATTAACGCTGCAGAGTCATGAGCAGATATTAACCCTCGTTAAAACTATACCGTTTACCTTTACGTTTTCGTCTTTCTGACGGTCCTTGAACGCATCATGTGCAACAGTTCTGTTAGAAAAGAGACTCAAACTAAGCTTTAAAATTGTTATATTTTCTCCAAAAAAATATTTCTTTGTGTCTTGTTAAAAATGTCGGCCCAAATAAATTCTGCTCTGCAACAGCAGGAAGTGATGGAGTCACGTGACAAACATCCTACAGAACACCAGCTGATGAACAGAGCGGAGAGAAGAGGCTGTAGAGGTAAACATGGCGCCTCTTTTCTCACGTTGGTACACAGAGAAATGTTGCATAAATATAATCCAATTTTTGTAAAATAAATGATCAAAGAAATATAATTTTTCTTCATCAACAGTGATGTTTAAGTTCTCTCAGGTGTGCAGGTGTTACTTCCTGGTTAAACATCCTGCATTAACAATGCATGTTTTCACTTCACTGACAGCCATATTCACATTATAATAATTGCAATGCATTATAAAAAGATTACAGTGTATTATAATCATTATAATGTGATCATAATACTCTCAGTGGTCAGTGTTTGTCTTAAGTGAAGTTAAATATGAAAATGTGATGTATTGTTCTCCATAGATTTACTGAAAGCCATAATCACATTAAAATGATTACAGTGCATGATTAAAAGGTGGTAATGTATTACAACAATGGGAATTAAAGAGCTCGATGGCGTCACAGCCGTCAGCACCTGCCCTCATAAGCCCTTCCCACTAATCTCCCCTCGTCACGTGAACGGCCTACTGACTGACTGACCCACATTCAGCCGCCGAGCAAACACATTTGAATGGCAGTTGAGGTACGCCATTTATTTACATGACAAATAAGGTCCCGCCTTTGGGAAGAGGGGGAGGTGTGTGTGTGTTGTGAGTGTGTGTGTTGTGTGTGTGTGGAGCACAGAGGGAACACCAGCTCAGGTAGAGGAACCGGCTCAGGGGGAGGAGCCAGCTCAGGTGCATTAAAGCAGAAAAGTTGGTCTCGGACCAGCCTGGAGGTCTTTAAAGATGTGTAGTATTTTATTTTGAAATTTAGTTTCACACCCTTTTGGATATTTCTCCCAATTAAAAAATGGTGCTCAAAAAATGTCTGCAAAGGTCAAAGCACATTATCAGAAAGTCTTCTTCCAGAGACACATTATCAGAAAGCAGATGGAGGTCGGCGCCGCTCAGTGGTGGAAACAACGTTTTGGGTGAAACCCCGCCTCCCCTCAACCCAACAGCCATTTGGACCCCATTAGATTTCCCTGTTGCTCCGTTCCCGGTCACATTTTCCACGGCAGCGCCCCGGCTGAGAGCTAATTGGCTGTGAATGTCATCAGGAGCCCCCCTATTGGCTGATGTGATCACCCCCTCGTCCCCCGTGTCAGATACTCCAGTCATTCCACGGAGGTGACGCCGTGAACCCGATCCCCGCTCTTACATTGTTTGTTGGAGGTATTTAAACTGTGGTGTCCATGACAGTGGCCATACACAGTTACAGGAGTGTGAGGCCCGGTGCTGGTGCTGAGGACTTTAAAGGTCCAGAGTGGACCCTTTAGGGGATCTATCGGCAGAGATGGAATATAATATGTATAACTGCGTTTATGTGTCTACATATATTGTTTTTTGATTCCTCTTCCGATCAGTGCTGGTTCCAATGGGTTCTTCCTGAAAGGCTACGGTTATACCTTTTTTTAAGGAAGTGTTCTTCAAGTTATGTTGAAAGATCCTTCTGCCAATACAGCCCCCAAAAACTGATTGTGAACCAGGATTGTTGAGCCCATGAAGGAGCCTCATGAGGAACCCTGGGTGGGTTCTAGTGGAAACCCTTGGTATATAAAAGGGTTCTTGATAGACCCTTCTGGGTGGGTTCTTGACAAAACCTTTAGAAGGTGGAAAGTTTCTGGAGAGAACCCGGAGAGAGGGTTCTGTGTGGAACCATTACGTCATTGAAGGGTTCGCTGCTGAGCCTCTAAAAGGAGTTTTGGGAACCTTTCACATTATGGTTCTATGTCTAAGCAGATCGCTCACTTTTCAGATAAGAGGCGTTATAAAAGGTTCCACCAAAGAAGGATCTGCGATGGGAACCAGTCAAAGAACCCTACATGGTTCTAGTTGGCACCTTCGTATCTAAGTGCACTGAGGAACTTGCACGTTTTCGTGTTTTTCTTTCGGTCTCCGTAGTTCTCCGAGGCGCTTGGGAAAGTCTCCGTTGGTTGCAGTCTGCCGCCTCACCACTAGATGTCACTAGACGCTCCACACGGGACCTTTAACCCTTTAATCCCGATAACAGACGTTCCATGGTGATCGTTTTCCTGCCAAAGGTCGTACAAAAGGACGCTTGGCGGCTCCAGACTCTGAGTCCTGTCCGATCCAAGAAAAGCATTCGCATTTCACTTCTAAAGATTAAAAAAAGTAGAATAACAGAAGGAGACATTGAAGCTAAATAAGAACGAATGGGTACGAGTGGACTCTCCAAAGAAAGCAAACTGTCTCTCACAACATTCACACCGATTCATTCAGTGGGTGATGCTGCAGGAGTAGTTTGGAAAGTTTTTATGGATGCTTATTCTTTCCACCGTGGATATTAATAATTGGATTAATTAAATATCGAGTTAACTATGAAGCTTTGACAATCAACAAACCTTCAGAGATGTACAGCCATAACTGAAGCTAGAGCGACGCTGTGTTCACAGAGGAGCAGTGGGAGGCATGCAGGCAGTCGGACATGTCCAAAAAAATCAGATCTCTCAGAGACGGAGCCAGATAAATGTGCCGAGAGGGAAATGAGGACCAGATGGAGGTAAAAAATAAGAAAAGAAAACCTGGAGGATCAGAGCCAAAGCGCTCTGCAACCTGACTGATGGCAGGAAATGTAAGAGCGTGGTGTTGGGGGAGAGGGGGAGGGGGGGCACGCAACAGTTACCGTGTCACCAAGACACATTCCTGCATTTGTTATACTTGGCGATTAAAGCGATCCCGATCCACAGTTCACGTTTAATATCGCTGTTGACGGACGGAAACCCGACATCTGCAAAAGTTGTTCAGGAGGAGAGCGAGTGTCTGTTCTCCAGGGACGCCCAGTTGTTGTTGTTAAACCAAGCTGAGGCAGTTTGGAACGGTTTCCTGAGGACGTGAGACATTCCCAACGTATAAATACACCGTGGAACGTTTGGAACGTTCTCTTTGGGGAAAAAAAAATATTTATTAAAATTCTGTTTTTATTTCCTGAATGAAGAACAGAGTTATCATACGGATGAGAGAAAAAAACTGCATTCTCTCTCCTGACCACCAGGGGGCGACTCCTCTGGTTGTATAGAAGTCTGTGCTTCATGTGTTAAAGCTGCATTCTCTCTCCTGACCACCAGGGGGCGACTCCTCTGGTTGTATAGAAGTCTATGCTTCATGTGTTAAAGCTGCATCCCCCCCCCCTCCTGAGGATCATATCCATCCTTTCAGACCCTAAACGCTCCACTGTGTTGGCCGTCAGCTGTTTGCTAAGCAGGCGCTGCACGGTTCCTTTTGACAGCAACGTTTATGACCACTGTGGACTGAACATGCTGACTGGACCCAAAGTACTAAACCAGCAACCTGCAGGTCCACCTCACAGCCGAACAATCAGGCTGTAAAACATCTTGCAACCTAAACGTACTGAACTGAGCCAAAAGTCCACCAGATTCCAGACAAATCTGTGAGCGAGATCAGTAAACAACCACAAACAACCACAAACTGACCACAATTAGCAAACCCGAAAAAAGGTTTTTAAATGCTTTTAAATGTTGTTAAACACAGAGAGGTCTTCGTCCCTCGTTCCACTTATGCAGTCATTCCAAAAAAATAATCATAATGATCTAAATTAAACTAAAGCGACGGCGTCCGATTACGGTCTAAATCTGGTCTCACAGGAAGTGAGGTATTTGTGTACACAGCCGAAAGGAAATGACATCAGAGGAGAGTTCTTTGGCGAAGCGTGAAGCGGCGCCTGGCTGGAAGCTTGTTCCTCCATCTGAGAGTCATCAGGACGCCCAAATGTAAATGCATCTTCCACGCTCTGCTTTCAATAAAGGAGCGGAGAGGAATGTGTGTGTGTGTGTGTGTGTGTGTGGTTGTTTATGTACAGAGAGACCAGATCCGTGTGGGAGAGAAAGTGACATGTAATCTACTGACTGACTTATGAAATGCAATACACATTTCATAGAGAAAGAGACTTTAAATGCCTGCAGAAAACTCTGGATTACTTTCTCTTTTTCTTTCCAAACAATTGGGAAATTAATTTTGGGTAAAACCCGAGCAGGGCTTCACAAAACCAAACCGTTTGGAGATCCACGGTTGAGTCAAAGTCTTTGCCTGCAGGATGCAACGAGGCGATGAGCAGGCCGACTCACTCCCAGAGCCTCCAGCATCTCAGCTGTGAGTCTGGAGCCTGACGCTGCAGCCGGATGTTTCCGTCCGTCAGCGGGCCGCCGGCAGGCACGAAGACTTCTTCAAATCAGGCGAGCAGAGTCACAGGACCGAGTCCGCTCCGTGCCGAAAGCGACCCGCTTGGCAGAGTCTGGAAATCGGAGCTGGAAAGAGTGCAACCGAGTGGTTTCTCCTGCTCGCCCCGTGTGAAGCCTGCAACAGCAGCACCCCTCCAGCATCTCTGGCCTCGTCAGCCTTTGGCCGACGAGAGCTAACAAGTAGCTCACATGTAGCTCACAAGTAGCTCACAAGTAGCTCACAAGTAGCTCACAAGTAGCTAACAAGTAGCTCACATGTAGCTCACATGTAGCTCACAAGTAGCTCACAAGTAGCTCACATGTAGCTCACATGTAGCTCACATGTAGCTCACATGTAGCTCACATGTAGCTCACAAGTAGCTCACAAGTAGCTCACATGTAGCTCACAAGTAGCTCACATGTAGCTCACATGTAGCTCACATGTAGCTCACAAGTAGCTCACATGTAGCTCACAAGTAGCTCACAAGTAGCTCACATGTAGCTCACAAGTAGCTCACATGTAGCTCACAAGTAGCTCACAAGTAGCTCACATGTAGCTCACATGTAGCTCACATGTAGCTCACATGTAGCTCACATGTAGCTCACATGTAGCTCACATGTAGCTCACAAGTAGCTCACATGTAGCTCACAAGTAGCTCACATGTAGCTCACATGTAGCTCACAAGTAGCTCACATGTAGCTCACAAGTAGCTCACAAGTAGCTCACAAGTAGCTCACAAGTAGCTCACATGTAGCTCACATGTAGCTCACATGTAGCTCACATGTAGCTCACATGTAACCCTAGCCCTTGGTTGATCAGGCCTCAGCGGGGAGGCTGCAAGGTCCACACGGTGCTGTAAAGTGAGACAAATTACCCGGCATGTCCTACCACCATAAGGCGTACAATGTATATATATATATATATATATATATATATATATATATATATACTGTTCCAGTGCGGTGGGAAAGAGGGGTTCTTGATTTAAAAAGACCCCCTGCTGTGAAGAGAGAGAGGAGAGGTGTTGACACTTGAATGCCTTGTGTGTGTGTGTATGTGTGTGTGTGTGTGTGGGGGAGTTGAGAGTAAATTATTAATGGGGGGGGGGGGTAGACAAAATAAAGAACAGCGTGTGATAGAAAAATGAGTGTGTGTGTGTCAGTGTGTTTGTAAGAGAGAGGGACAGTATCGGGGTGCAGAGCAAGTCAGATTCCTGAGAGAGACTGTGTGTGTGTGTGTGTGTGTGTGTGTGCACACACAGTCTCTAGCTGATGGTAACCAGCTGTGCTGTGGACTTGTTGGGTCCTTCATCTCTGCAGCGGAGCGCTAATGCTAAAGAAAAGTACACGGCTAACGAGCGTCACTGTTTAAATGTTAAAATGTTAAAATGTAACGTTTCAAACAAAAACAGGAATTCTCGCTCGTTGTCATTTGTCCTCTTCGTGCTTTTCGGCTTCATTATCAACCTTCCGTCCACAGGATCGTTTTCTGGGAGTTCTCACGTTAAAAAAAGATTTGAATGTTTTCAGTCTGTGAATCTTTGAAAGACAACGTGAAACCTGCACATTGAGGAAGAAGCGGTTTGTTTGGAGGGTGATGGGTGAACTCATTAACTCTCACATGTCAGCAGGGGGGCTTTCAGGAATGTGCGGGGCCCCTGACAGGTTACGACACCGGGCCCCACCGGGCCCCACCGGGCCCCTTGGCTCTGATGCCCGTCACCTTTCCCCCCCGGGGGTCTGATCTGGGAACCCGAGAGCCGCCAGGAGCTCAGGAGCTTTACCTGCGTGAGTTCTGCTGACAGGGAAATATTAACGCGTCATATTTCCTCCCACACACACGCCGAGGCTTCATAACCGGCAGCGCCTGTAGAAATGTCTCTTTCAGAAACCATCAAGCCTGACAAGTCCTTTAGGATCCGACTCCGGGTCGGTGCAGAACCCTTCGGGGTCGTGGAGGCCTGGCTCTCCAACGCTCTGGAAGATCTCAGCCGTCAGACCTGACGCCGTCCAGACGCTCAGCATCCGGCGGCCGAGCGCTACATCACTGGATGTGGCCTTCAGTGTCTCCGGTTATTTAAACATCAGGACGGTTCAAAGGAGCAATAACAGCAGTCGTGGTCCTAGAAGTATGAACGGAATTAGGATTGAATCTGATGCATTAGTTCTACTTGATGCTGCTTATTTGCTGCTAAATTGATTAAGTTGTGATTAAATTCTTATTAAATCAGAAAATATCAAAAATAAGTTGTCTTTGTGCTTAAGCTGAATAACTGTTTTGTTTTTATTTGCTGTGAAGAGAATAATCTGTAAATGTTGACTTCCTACCACATTATGAGAAACTCTGAGACATAAAGTTACTTTCTTTAGTAGTAACACTGTAACATAAGTTATTATTCAGTAGTAACACTGTAACATAAGTTATTATTCAGTAGTAACACTGTAACATAAGTTATTATTCAGTAGTAACACTGTAACATAAGTTATTATTCAGTAGTAACACTGTAACATAAGTTATTTTTCAGTAGTAACACTAATATAAGTTATTTTTCAGTAGTAACACTGTAACATAAGTTATTTTTCAGTAGTAACACTAATATAAGTTATTTTTCAGTAGTAACACTAATATAAGTTCTTTTTCAGTAGTAACACTGTAACAAGTTGTTTTACGTAACGTTGTAACGTAACACCTTACTTCTTACTGTTCTAGTGTAACACGTTACTTTTAAAAGTCACACTTTCCTGATCATGAGCCATGTGTAGCTGACCTCAGAGCATCTGAACCCCCATGTGAAGCTGCTGGTGTGAGGCTGTTGGTTCTCGGCCCTCCCCTCAGCTTTCCCTCGGCCCACTTCACCAAAAGCTTGAGCAGCCCAGTCAGAGGAGATGGGGCGTCTCTGATGAATTGATTTTCATAATTTCGACCATACGGGAGCATTCAGATGTGATTAAAGT
This sequence comes from Cottus gobio, assembly GCA_023566465.1. Taxonomy (NCBI): domain Eukaryota; kingdom Metazoa; phylum Chordata; class Actinopteri; order Perciformes; family Cottidae; genus Cottus; species Cottus gobio. Next base: position 1,519,280 of record CM042230.1, on the reverse strand, counting down.
AACAAGATGGCATTGGTCAAAGGTTACCAAAGGAGAATGCGTGCAGAGCAGCACAAGGCTGCCTTTGTCGGGGGTTTGGAGTAGCTGAGAAAGTGCTGGGTCAGGTTTGTTTATCGGTCATGAGCACAGGGCGAGACCGTAATGGGCGACAGCTGATTGTCCTCCATGTTCCTTTGTTTCTGACGCCATACCGTAGACCTTCATATGTTCTTTACCCCGACCGGGGTCAGCGGGAACAGAGCGGCTTTGTATGCTCGCTAGCTCGCCGTGAAAAGCAGGACAGCGTGGAACACATTCACATTCCATCACTTTGTTAGCGCAGAACCCGGTTCCACTATTACGCTGATAAGACTTTCACTCTCCTCGTGATGCCCAACAAACAAGATGGTGCTGCTGGTGCTCAGGAGAGAGAGACTTCTATACAACCAGAGGAGTCGCCCCCTGGTGGTCAGTAGAGAGAATGCAGCTTTAACACATGAAGCATATACTTCTATACAACCAGAGGAGTCGCCAACTGGTGGTCAGGAGAGAGAATGCAGCTTTAACACATGAAGCATATACTTCTATACAACCAGAGGAGTCACCCCCTGGTGGTCAGTAGAGAAAATGTAGTTTTAACACATGAAGCATAGACTTCTATACAAACAGAGGAGTCGCCCCCTGGTGGTCAGGAGAGAGAATGCAGCTTTAACACATGAAGCATAGACTTCTATACAACCAGAGGAGTCGCCCCCTGGTGGTCAGGAGAGAGAATGCAGCTTTAACACATGAAGCATAGACTTCTATACAACCAGAGGAGTCGCCCCCTGGTGGTCAGTAGAGAGAATGCAGCCTTAACACATGAAGCATATACTTCTATACAACCAGAGGAGTCACCCCCTGGTGGTCAGTAGAGAAAATATAGTTTTAACACATGAAGCATAGACTTCTATACAACCAGAGGAGACGCCCCCTGGTGGTCAGGAGAGAGAATGCAGCTTCAACACATTCAATTCAATTCAATTCAGTTTATTTTGTATAGCCCAAAATCACAAATACAAATTATCCTCTGAGGGCTTTACAATCTGTACACATACGACATCCCTGTCCCGGAACCTCACATCGGATCAGGAAAAACTCCCACTAAAAAACAAGGGGAAGAAACCTGAGGGAGAGCAACAGAGGAGGATCCCTCTCCCCGGATGGACAGAAGCAATAGATGTCATGTGTACAGAATCAACATAACAGAGTTACAGCACATGAAGCATTGGCTTCTATACAACCAGAGGAGTCGCCCCCTGGTGGTCAGGAGAGAGAATGCAGCTTTAACACATGAAAAATAGACTTCTATACAACCGCTAAAAAGCCCCACTAAAAAAGCACTAATCCGAACCATCAAACCTTCAGGTTTCAGCCACAGACGGCGTCACAGCTGTTTTTCACATTCACAGGAGAACTCCCTAAACACCTGGAAACACACTTTGATGTGTGGAAGGTACAGACTTCCACTTTAATTTGTTATCTGGACAAAAATCTTCAGAAAACATGTTTCTGCGTGTGAAGGAGACACGGAGGCTAACAGAGCTCGAGCAGAAGCCAACCGGGAGCTTTTAGCTGCTCTGTGGTTTTGCTCCAAAGCTAACGTGCTCTTAACCGTCTTAGCCCCGCCCATAGCCCCGCCCACTCCCCGGCAGGCCGCCGCTGCAATACCAGACTCTAAAAACAGCGTCAAACCAAACAGAACCGGAGTCATCCTCCCTCTCACTTGGCTGCCAAACAAGGAGCTCTGGTTCAACAGCCTGGAGCCCCAAAACCGGTTGGAAGCCTCTTGTTTCATCACCTGGTCGAGGCCCAAACACAAAGTTTATTCACTTTCTTCTGTATTTGTTTTCTCTGATTAAAAAAGAGCTATGAGAACCGAACCAGACTGTTGTTCGTCACAGAACAGGAACGTGTGATGTTGCACACCTGGAAACACTAAATAACCACCTGCAGAAATACACAGTTCTTTAAGAAATACACATTTCTGGGGGAAAAGACGACACCTGCACAAAGTGATTCAAGCAGAACCGTTAACATTTAGCTCTTTCAGTCTATTATTAGCTTTGTGACGTGATAGAGCTTCATATAAATGAACTGCAGCTCCAGTTCAGGCATAATAAGAACTCAGGGAGGAAAGGAACATTACAGAAGCTTAAAACAGCTAACAAGATACGGAAATAACTAAATATTATCTTATTTTGACATTTATTTGCAAAAAAGAATGACCTAAAAGGTTCTAAAAAGGGTTTCTGGGTAACGTCAGTTTAATAATGTCAGTTTAATAATGTCATAGTCATGCTACAATATTTGAAAGTAAAAACGTAATAGCAGTGAGACAGGTTTGTATTTTATTGTGAAAACCCGTCAGTCTGTACGTTGTGTATCACTCAGAGCAGGTACATAAACCATATAAATAATAAATCACAGACAGGAAGTACAACTTCTTCCTCTCCTCTGTTTAGACGGTTAGAGCGTCTAAATGAAGACGGTTGAGGGATTGTTGGAGAGAAATGAGAAGCTAACTAGCCGAGAGCTATTCTAATTTAGTTTAATATAATATAATATATTATATAGTGTAGTTTAGTTTAGTTTTCCATCTGTATCAAAAACACTTTTTATTACCGGTGAGTTTTAGAGATATTTTTGAGGTACCTGTATTTATGTAAAATTGTGAATTAAGTAGTGGATGACATTCACTTCTTTCTTTTATTTAGAATTTATTTTTACTGTCTTTTTATTTTCTCACTTTCTCAGTCAATTCAATGCAAATAAATTATGAGATAATTTCTCCCATTAGTGCTCGAGTTCTTCATCTTTTCTTCAACTCTCATTGAAAACCATATTAAAACTGGGCGGAGCCTCGGTGAACTCACGTAGATGTGCCTCTGCTGGTAGCGCAGGAAGAGGTTGTGCAGGATGGCGCCGTCGTGGAGGTCCTCGAGGGCCGACATGTCCTCCACGCCACGGGCGCTGCTGTGGTGCATGGGCGTCACCTTCTGCCTGCTGAGGGCGCTCTGCTTGTAGGTGTACACCTGGAAGGGGAGGAGCAAAGGGAGCGAGCTTGAGGGAACCAATGGGTCAAAGCTTTGTGTGAGGAGCTCGATGCTTCTTTTTATTACATTACATTACATTTAGCTGACGCTTTTATCCAAAGAGACTTACATGATATACAGTAGACCGTAGACACAGCAACGGTGAGCAATTAGGGTTAAGTGTCTTGCTCAAGGACACAACGACACAGACTGCCAGAGCCGGGGATCGAACCACCGACCTTCTGATTGAAAGACCGACTTGCTAACCACTGAGCCACAGTCGCCCCACAGTTCTTCCAGGCCCTTTCAAAATAAAGTTAATTCACATGAAAGTCAGTTGAGTTTAGCAAGAGATCGTGGTTTCGGTTACAATCTACAGAAGAGCCGTTACTGATGAAAACAGACACACACGCACGCACACACACACACACACACACACACACACACACACACACACACACACACACACACACACACACACACACACACACACACACACACACACACACACACACACACACACACACACACACACACACACACACACACACACACACACACACACACACACACACACACACACACACACACACACACACACACACACACACACACACACACACCCCTCGGGTGGTGTGAAGCCGGTCGGTGACCCGCTGTGACCGAGCGGCTCGGGGTGACTCTTCCTGAAGAAAGCTGGTCTCTGTTTGAGGAGTCAATCAAATCTGACCCACACACACACACACCCCCACACCCACACCCACACACACACACCAGCTGCACTGACGCTTCGGGGACCCTGAACGTCACAGAGACGTCTGTCGGCGGGTTGAGTTATTTCAGCGCTGCGTTCAGGACCCTCGAGTTCTGGCGGGTTTTATAACGCCTGTAAATGAAAACGAGCTAAACTAAAGTTAGCATCATGTGGTTGTCGTCACATCAGGGGTTTGAACAAATATCTTTACACCATTAAATTAATAGCTGTAATTACGTGACTGTAACTGCTCTGAGAGGAAGACCAGTTGGACCGGTTCTGAGTGAACACTCTGGAGCCTCATGACAACCCAAACACACACGCACAAACCCTAACCCAAACTCGCACAAACCCAAACACACACAAACCCTAACCCTAACATAAACACTAACCCTAACCTTAACCCTAACACACACACACAAACACAAACACAAACACTAACACACACAAACCCTAACATAAACACAAACACAAACACAAACACTAACACACACAAACCCTAACATAAACACAAACATAAACACAAACACTAACACACACAAACACTAACACACACAAACACTAACACAAACCCAATCCAGACGGCATGGCTATCCGTCTCCCTCTCTCGTCACAGCTTCACAGGGCAACCCTCCAGAGGACAAGCGGTCCTCTGGCTTTGGCCCTCATTAGGTCCCTCATGGGTCCCTAATGGGTCCGGTTGTCTGAGGCCCCCCAACAAAAAGCCTGTGTGGGGCCCCGGTCGCTCAGCCAGCAGATGCTAACGGGAGTAAATCCTCGTGAAACAAAGCCAGGAGACGGGTTCACGAGGAGCGGCAGGAGGTGCTGGTTCACCGCTGCAGCCCGATCAACAGGATCTGATCCTGAATCAGTCGGGATGCGACTCCTTGTTCCAAGTGAGTTCACATTTATGTTCAGGCAATTAGAGGACTCCTAACCACCGCTCCTAGAGGCCGATACTGGTACTGCAATATGATTTTATGTCAGCTCGTTGGCCAGAAAGTCAAAATTAATATTCATTCTTATCTTCAGATTACAGCCCATCTTTCCAACTATTGTTTTTTTTCTTGGTTTCTTATTTAAAAAAAAATGTTTCCCCATGTACATACGCAATATTTATTCTGCAGTCTTCATCCTTATGTCTTCACCGTTACGTGGATACAATACAGCGTTATTATTTATAATTTTGTCTCCTTCCAACCTCGACGCCCACAAAGACAAATAACGTCCTCTGTGTCTTTATTTGTGTGTTTTAGTGAAACTGGCATACTCACCTCGTGTGTTATGCCTGTAAATATCAGGGTGTGTGTTTGTGTGTGTGTGTGTGTGTGTGTGTGTGTGTGTGTGTGTGAGTGTGTGTGTGTGTGTGTGTGTGTGGGGGGGGGGGGGGGCAGGTTTCTCTGGTCCTGCTCGGGTTTCAGCCTCGTGGACAGATCGCTCCTCCCGGTCTGACTGCAGCACAAAGCAGCAGGAGATCATTCAAAGAGCAGCTGGCGCTTTTGATGATGATGATGATGGAAGGGGGGCGAGAGGAAGGGGGGGGGGGGGGGGGTGAAGCTCCAGGCAGGTGGAGGGGGTTACCTGTTCAACTCCCTGACAGCAAGATGGAGGATAATGAGGAGTTTCATTTCTGCTGGAAGTTAGACGTGTTATTACTTAAGTGTATGTCCCCACGTTGTATGTATATATATATATATATATATGTATATATATATAAATATATATATACACACACACACACATATATATATATATATATATATATATATATATATAAATATATATATATATATATTTATTTATTTATACACACATATATAGAGATGAGCAGTGTGGTGGTACTATCGTAAAATACAACAACACTGTGCAATGGTGCTCAACACCTCCACACACACTCACATCCAGAGTGTTGAAGGAGTCGTTCACCAGCTGATAGCAGAGCTTCCCGCCTGCAGCCGCTGCTCTGGCAACACGTGGATCAGAGACCAGAACCATCTGGCTGAGGGGATTTGCAGCATCTTGAGCCGTTATGAGTCGCAGCTCTCGCTGAGCTTCATGAAAAACGCCCGTCAGCGGACGAGGAGGGGGCGTGGCCTCTGTGTCCGAGGGGCAGTCATTGGGCTCTTTGTTTTTCTACTTCTGGGCGTTCTGAACTGAAGCAGATCAAGTTGTTGTTGCTGTTCTCTCACTTCCTGTCTCTTCTTCATGTGCTTTTATTTTTAAACGCATATCTTTTGCTCCATTCATTCCTGATTCGTCACGTGACACTTTTTTGGCGGGAAAAAGCAAATGGCCGACAGCTGATACTCATAGAGCCTTCCTATCTACTTCCTGTTCACACGTGCACATGCCCTTGAGCGCTGAGGTCATGTGACATGGAGGGAGATTACTGGTGCTAAAACACTCGTGAGCACGAAGGTACGTTTATTTACTGGTGTTTAGACATCAGGTACATTAAGACAGGAAGTACATCGCGTGGAACAGGAAGTACATGATGGGTTCTCACCTGGCCGTAGTCCGTAGCGAAGGCCGCCACCCCTCCGGAGCACGAGGACACGGTGCTGGGAAGGAACTGCTCGTCCTCCCGGATCCAGACCCGGTCGCCCTGCAGGAGACAAGCAGCGACTCACTCAGCAGCTCGACACACAACAACGCAAATCACCAGAAAACACACAACGAGAGGAAGTGTCTGAAGTGTGGTTGGCGTCTTACTAACACACACATACAATAAAGATATCGCTTTTTTAGAGACCTGGACCCGGAGACCAGACCTGGACCCGGAGGCCAGAGCTGTACCCGGAGGCCAGAGCTGGACCCGGAGGCCAGACCTGGACCCGGAGGCCAGAGCTGTACCCGGAGGCCAGACCTGGATCCGGAGGCCAGCCCTGGATCCGGAGGCCGGTGAACCTGCTTCTCAGGGAGTCAGAGGACACGTTCACACCGGCTGACCTGCAGACTTCACTGCAGCGCTGCCTCCCAGCCAACAGCTGAGTCATGTCATGTCTGAGGTCTTAACTGTGAGTTTAGAGGTTTGTGGTCTTCACAGCAGCACCAACCAGTGGCCGGCAGCGCGGCCCAGTACAGGACCGTCTCCCAGTCTGCTCCACGACTGGTGGACGATAAAGTTCTGCTGATATATGACTGAGCTGCAGAACCGAGGGCCCCGAGGGGGTTCCCTCCTGATCGCATGGCCATGTGTCGCCTCCCGTTAGCATGCGAGTTAACGGGATACTTTAAGAAGAAAGACAGAGAGAGAGAGAGAGAGGGTGGGGGGGGGGGCACCTGGCTGGGATAAAGTGAGCGGATCACACACACACACACACACACACACACACACACACACACACACACACACACACACACACACACACACACACACACACACACACACACACACACACACACACACACACACACACACACACACACACACACACACACACACACACACACACACACACACACACACACACACACACACACACACTAGAGCTCAGGTCTGCAGACTCAGCAGTGTGTGTTGTTTTAAACCCGTCTGATCTTCAGAGGAAACTCTCTCTTTACTTTGTTTTTATGAAGGAAATCTTAATCTTGCAGAACAATTATCTGCAATTTTCTTTTGTTATTGTTGGGGGTTCCCGTGGTTCCAGACTTCTCTGTTGTTGTTTTATTGACGAGCTGCTGGCTCCTTCAAGGTCGCTTCAATAAAATACGGTTCTGAGCCGTTTTTTAACTACGTTAGTGAGCTGCTTTCAAAGCTCAATGGGCTTCGAGCTGAAAGCCTCAGGCAGGAAGTCAGAAAGCCTTAGAGATGGACTGGGATCTGTTAGCCCCGCCCCTTCCGGTGTCCCCACAGGGCTTAAGGTAGTTAATGATGAAAGACACATGTTATTTTGGGGAGTTTGTCAATTAAAAAAACAGTTTGTGAACAGTTTTAAATTGACAAACATCGTATGTGTAATCATGGCACCATTCAAACAAGATCTAATAATTATTCGTCTCCCGCCATCAACTACGTCCATATTTAAGTAAATAAGCTCCGATGCTGTGTAACCTTCACATGAAGCTGATATGAAGAGCTTCCAGGTCTTTAGACACACAGAAGTCAGGATGACGCTCCGGACAAAGGAAGACGTTCCTTTGTCCGGAGCACAAAGAGGAGGCGTGTGCTGTTTACCACCGGGACACGGGGACATTCCTCGTGTGCACCGGCGCAGGAATCTGACGCTCCAATCAAGCGTGGGTGGAGACAGAAGGGGCGGAGTCTCCCTCCTCCCCCCGACACACTTTACCCCCAACAAACACAAACACACACACACCCAGAGACACACATCTGTTTTCTTTGTGGGCCGCGTGTGCCGCCGC